>JAXISO010000196.1:0-78614 GCA_036785465.1 Colletotrichum agaves
TATAGTATTTATTCTTTAAAGACTTTAATAACTATTAAAAAGTCTATATATTTCTATAGTATTTATTCTTTAAAGACTTTAATAACTATTAAAAAGTCTATATATTTCCTTCTCTTTATATATATACTTAAATAGGTATATTTTTCCTTATTATATTGTTTTATATATATTGTTTTTTCGCTTATAAGGGAGGCTTAAACTAGCTGGGTAAATAAGGTATTTTATATAAGTAATTAATAGAGGCTTTTTTAAAAAGATATTTAGATATCTTAGATATAGGTTATTTATAAGGATAATCGTTATAATTAATAAGTTCGGGATTCGTTATAGCTCCTCTATAGAGCTTATTTATATAGAAAAATATTAAAATAGTATAAAGAATCTTAGTTTTAGCGTAGGTTATAAAAGGTAGTTCTCTAAAGAGAAAAGTATTCTTATAAGGAATAAAAATATAAAAATATAAGAAGGTATTGCTTTTAAGTGGTCCTATTACTTTACTAAGTGAGCTAGGCTTATAACTTATAAATATGGAAAGGTAGGTAGGTAATAAAGTAGTAAAGCTTCTATATATATATAATAATATATTAAGTAGAGTGTGGTATATAAGAATTGTTTTAATAGTTTATTATATAATATTTAAATAGAGGAATTTATAAGAATAAGAAAGATATATATTTATTGAAGTCTTGCTTGCTTGCTTAACTAGCTTAACTAGAGGTGGGAATATTTCTAGTTTATTATACCTCTTCTTATTATGCTTAGACCTCTATGGAGCTCTATATTGGTCCGTTACGGACTACCGAAGTGGGTCCGTGTGGGTCCGTGTGGGTCCAAGTGGATCCGGACCTCCGAAGTGGTCTGTGCGCTGCGTTAGCGTATGCTTTGACGTATATTTCTATTATTAGATTATTATAGCTATATTTAGTAGTATTAGTATATAGTATCAAACCATATACTATTTAACTGCAAATTTTATAAGGAATTCAAATATCCAATCCATTTCTTCATATTGTATAAGATCATAAAGATATGGATAAATATAAATTATTTAAATCCTTTATATATAAATATAATTATAAAAGAATATATATTAACCTTGTAGGTTATATTCTTATAATTATTAATTAATTAAAATATTTAGAATATTTAGTACTAATTAAGGGAGATAAAATATAGGCTACTTATATTAATCTAGTTCTTTCTTAATACCTTAACTACTAAGTCTAATAATATTATATTTTATATGATTTATTATAATACTAATAATAAAATTAATAGGATTTTCTAAATATATAAGTCTTACCTAGAAAAGTTAAAAAATAATTCTAAGCTATTAATAATAGATAATACTTATAAGGTATATAGTAGTTTATATTAGTGAATTATTTTAATAAAAAAATTTTATTAATTATATTATAAGTAGGTAAATTACTTTAATATACTACTTTTCTAAATTATTAATTTAACCTCTATAAATATTACCTTTAATACTACTTTTTACCTTATATTAGAGGAAATAATAGGATTTTATTTATAAGTTTTATTATAATTAAAATCTCTATTTACTAACTATTAAATTCCTTATTTAAGTATAATTATTACTAATTTTAATATAGGTTTAAAGTAATTACTTATAGAGATTTTTCTAACCTTAAAATAATAACTTTATATATAGTATATACTAAAAAATATAAATCTTAATATAAAAAAGAAGTAAGAAGGTCCATATAATAATTTAGCTACTAATGAGGTTATTATTACTGCCCTTAATAATGAGGAGTTATTACTAGAGGCCTAAAGTTATAAGGTTATGGATTATATTATAATAGAGGAGGCCTATTAATTTAACTCCTCCCTACTCTAATTAGTATTTAATAAGAAGGTTTACTCTTATAATTCTAATAGCTTTATTAAGGTGTGGAGGGCTTATGTTTATATCCCTATATAAGCTATATATAAAAAGAGTTAGTAGTTACTTATATATTAGTTTTTAGATTAGTTAGGTAAGTTTTATTTTTTAGTACTTACTATATATTAATTTTTCTAGTTATAATTAAGTACTTTAAAATAATCTATATTCTATAACTTTATAAATTTATTAATTATAAAATTAGGGCCTTATATAATTATAAGTAGAGGAGTATATTATATACTAAATTCTCCTACTATAAACTTAAATTCTACTTCTCTAACTACTTTATAAGTCTTAATACTCTCTATATAAAAATATATAATATAATATAAAAAAAAGAGAAAGAGTATAACTAATAAGTTAAATAGTTATACTACTACTACTACTATTATAATAAATATCCTATACTTTAACCCCTTTTATTTAAGATTTCACTATTTACTCTTAACTTCCTATAAATTTAGTATATTATAACTAAAGAGGCCTTTAATTAATATAAAAACCTCTCACTTTATATAAGTACCTTTTTTATATAGTAGGGTTTACTCTACTATTATAATATATTAGGGTAGCTTTGAATAGGCTCTATAAAGGCTAGAATTTAAAAGGAGGAAGTTAACTACTACTAATACCTTAATCTTAACTATATATATATTAGTTCCTTTATAAATAATTTTATATTAACTTTTATAGTTAGATTTAGTTAAACTTTAATAATTTATTCTTAAGGAGGACCCTAATATTATCTACTATAGCTAGGCCTATTACTATATTCCTAAAGACCCTATTAATAATAAGAGGGCACTCTAAATTAATCTTAATAATATTATATATAACCCCTTAAATTAGGAGGTTTAGTAGGAGTAAGAGGCCTTATAAGTAAATATAATAGTACTACCCTCAATAGCTCTACTATCTATATATATATTTATAAGTATGGAAAGGTAGGTAGGTAATAAAGTAGTAAAGCTTCCACATGTATATAATAATATATTGGGTAGAGTGTGGTGTATAAGGATTGTTTTAATAGTTTATTGTATAATATTTGAATAGAGGAATTTATGAGGATAAGAAAAATATATATTTATTAAAGTCTTACTTACTTACTTAACTAGAGGTGGGAATATTTCTAGCTTATTATACCTCTTCTTATTATACTTAGACCTCTATAGAGCTCTATATTAGTCCATTACAGACTACCGAAGTGGGTCCGTGTGGGTCTGTGTGGGTCCAAGCGGATCCGGACCTCCGAAGTGGTCTGTGCGCTGCGTTAGCGTACGCTTTGACGCATATTTCTATTATTAGATTATTATAGTTATATTTAGCAGTATTAGCATATAGTATCAAACCATATACTATTCAACTGTAAATTTTATAAGGAATTCAAATATCCAATCCATTTCTTTATATCATATAAGATCATAAAGATATGGATAAATATAGATTATTTAAATCCTTTATATATAAATATAGTTATAAAAGAATATATATTAACCTTATAGGTTATATTCTTATAATATTAACTATGAGGTTAATAATAATAATATATAGTAGGGGTTAAAATAAAGGGTCCTACTATTAATAACCCTAAAGTAAAATTATTATTATATTATATAATTTTATTATTTAAATTAATACTATATAGGACTTTTAAATTTACTAATAATAAATATAATTATTTAAGAATTAATAATAGCTTTAATATAAAGTCTAAGAGATAGTATAATAATAGGAGATAGCTCTATAATAATAATATTTAATAAAAGTATATAATTAATTATTACTTAGTTAAGAATAATATAATTAACCTATTCTACTATTAATTTATTTTAACTAAGAATCTCTATTATAATAATAATTATATTTTTTTAGTTATAATTATTTATATAATTAAGCTTTTTTTAGTACTAGAAATAGCCCTATTTTTAAAAAATACAATTTCACTATAAAAATATATCTTTTTAATATAATTTATTAATATTATAACCTATAGTATTTTCTAGGCTAAAAATAATAATAATATAACCTAGTAGTATTAGAGCCAACTCAGTAATAGCCTCATAAGTTATGAATTTTGACAAATATACCTCAAATTTAGGGTACTTATATTTAGGTAGGTATTTGGTGTGTGGCTTAGTCCCAGAAGTTCAGCTAATATATTGGGTTTAGTTCGGGCAATATAACAAAACGACTCCGTCAATTTAACGCTACTCTACTGAAGTGGTAGAGTTCGGACTGTGAAATGGGGCGCGCCAAGGTAAGATGCTCGTCTGTACAGAGTAAGGCGAGGTAAATCACCAGGGGACAAGTACGTCGCCACCTGAGACGGGAGAGGGAGTACTTCCGCCTCCAAGGAAGGAGGCGTCCGGTAGCGTTGGGTGCAGTAAGAATTGACAGTTTTGAGGATGAACTGCTTCACCCTGTCATTACATCCAGGTGCACGCGTCATTACTCGCCGCCCGCCGCACCTGTTTCTGCTTGCTGGGGGGCGCTGTAATATTCACCCACGCTGCGATCCTCGGCCTGCCTCCGTCGCAGTCGTCGTGTCGGCTTCGTTTATCAGCATCGTCACCGTTCTGCTAGATCATATCATCGCGCTCACAGTTCGCCTCCCTTCATCCTGTCATCCAATGCCCACCCTAATCCGTATGGCTGCCGTACGCGCGAGGGGCTCAGCTCCGCCATTTCGCGCCGATGATGATAATGACACTGCATTTTGTATGTTCAGCCTGCCAACACGCAGCCAGCCGGACAAAAAGCGAGAAAACACCATGGATATAGATATTGAGGAAGAAGCGATCAGCCATCGTGATAAACAAACATTAGCGCCCACGAGGGGCAAACTCAAATACAACTCGTTTCTGCCCTTCTCGTTTGTTGTTCCTCATCAAACATCACGTCTCGTGTATTTGATACGTCCGTCTTACACATGCACAATTTGCCAACCCTGCATCTACCCGTATTCCGATACCACTCTGACGGATAAGCGTAGCCGTAGAATTGATTATCGCTCATCCATTTACCGTGGACTTTCCCTCCACCAAACCAAAAGGAAAAGTACCTTAACACTAAATCCCTCAAACTGCATTTACACCATCGCCGGCCACGATCCAGGCCTCAGCCCCCCGAAGTCCAGACCGACGGCGAGCCTTTCAACGGGTGGTGAACAACTCATTTAGGCTCGGCCGCATCCTCTCGTCCACGTCGGCTGTCCAGACCGGCGTTCCTGTTCCTGTTGCTGTTCCTGTTCCTGTTTGTCGCGGCCGGTAAGATAGGTAGATAGCGCGTCGACGGGCTTATGCCACTTCATCGCGTCAGGCATTACCGAAGCTTGACGGGGAGCTTGGCTCTTGGAGAAGTCATCACATACCACCGAAGACGGTTTGTACTGGCCAGGTACCTATCCTGGTCCGGAACCCCCCCGCATTTGGTTGGCGGACGGCCTGATGGAAGGGGTCAGACAGTCATGACTCTTCTTTAGGTCGACAGGCGGTATTCGCAGCGCGGCCTCAGCCAGCCATGTTGGCCAATATATTATTCATCGAGCAATGAGAAACGAAGCTATGACTTGGTGTGGCAGCATTCAGCAATCAGCAATCTGCATCTCACGCACCACGGTCAGCCTCCTCGACCCCTGTCCCCGCCTTTCTGACAGCAGAACGAGTCTTCAAAAGCGAGTATTTGTGCCTGAAGGAGACGGAGGGAAAGCCTGGCAGTGCTCTGAGACACCGCACAGCAGACCAGAGTCATGCTGCCCATCGGTCTGTCATTTACCTTGACCTGTCTAGTCAGTCAGTCACCGAGATGTTGGTTCCAGATGTCAGTCTGGTGGTGTAGGGTACCGTTTCCTGAATCAGCTCGACCCCAGACAGCTGTCGCCATTACGGAAGTCGCTAGCGACCGTCCCAAGACTGAGCACGGAAGACAGCACACGTCCCGTCCAGGTCTCCGTTTCGGGATCTAGAAAATGCCATTTTGGTATCCACCTCGGACTCATAATTCGCACCTTTTTCAGGCCGCACAGACCGGCACCCCTGCTCCCTAGGAAGGTGTACGTACCCGCCGGTGCCTCCTTCCTCCCTGGCCCCTGCTCCTCCGTTACCCCTTGTTCACACCCTCACCCCCTCACCCCCTTCCCTCCTTCCCTGCAACTTGCGCTCTTGCGCTCTTTCCCACCCGACACCTTCCCGCCACGCGGGCCAACCTGGAAGGTACTTGCAAAAATACGTGTAATACGGGGAAAGCGCGGCTGCGGCTCGCCGGTGCCACAGGTACCTTCCGCGGAAGTCATGGTGCCTGCCTTGGGATCTTCTTGTCCGCCGCGCCTTCCTTCCCATAATCCCATAATTCCCACTTCTTGCCGTCCATATTAACCCAGCCTCCGTCCGCTTCCGTCTCGTCAGGACGGCGCCTTGCCGAATCTTTTCCTATTTCCTTTTCTCTTCCATCTCCAACCATCAACCAATAAACCCAACATCAAACTTGAATCTAGTGCCGGCACTCTGTGAAATCTGGGCCCACCGCCCTTACCGCGCACTCATCTCTCTCCGGCTTCTTCTGTACCTATTCCACGATCCACGATCCAGCCCTCCCGTCTAGCGCTGTCTCTCCCTGCCACTGCACCGGCAACCATAGAACAAAGAGAAAAACAGGAATCACCGCTTTTGCATCTCCTGGACCCTTCGATACCCGGCGCCCTCTCCGTCCCTGCTTTCTTTGTTGCTTTCGTCCAGACCCCTCGACACGTCGACCCTCCCGCGCCATCTTGAATTCCAGCGGTCCAGACTTCCCTGCCCGCCCGCACATTACCTGCTATCCAAGGGTCCCTGCTGCTGAGGGTTAAATAAAGCCCGCCGCGATCACCCCGGCTTCTCCAAAACACAACAACCAAGCACCTCTTCGCAAAATCAAGCATTACGCGCCATCGAACGTTCACACACGTAAACAGGCATAAAGGGGCCGTCCATTCCATCCCAACTTACATTTGCTCCCGCCATTCAACCCAATTCCGCCTAGAGCCGCCGTCATAACTCCACACAATATGTCACCGGCACAAGACCAGTACTACTACGTTATTCCCAACGTCAGCACCATGGACCCCAACGCCAGGGAAGTCGATCTTGCTTCGCAGAGCTGGATTCAAGCCACCATCATTGAGGATGACGATCTGATGTTTGGCGGCAAGTCGCTCAGCACCTGGTATGAGGAGGAGAGGAGACGCCTGAGCAACACCTCGTCAGACGAGGAGGAGCATCGCGGTCGCCAAAGGGTATGTTGAGAGCATCTTGGCCGGACTCCTAGAATACACGGCTAACTGTCCAAAGGTGCGCAAACACCACTCTTCCCACCAGCACCATCACCACCAGTCAGCGCAGCACACTGGCAGCTCCGATAAGAAGCACTAAGCTCTGAGCGCACCTTTCCCGACGTCATCTCCTTCGGTATAGACCGCCTCAACCACGATACCCTCCGCGAGCGCTCGAATTTCCATACCCCTTCAT
This sequence comes from Colletotrichum agaves, assembly GCA_036785465.1. NCBI lineage: Eukaryota > Fungi > Ascomycota > Sordariomycetes > Glomerellales > Glomerellaceae > Colletotrichum > Colletotrichum agaves. The sequence goes on from JAXISO010000196.1 coordinate 7,414, forward strand.
GTCGACATACACCACCTGCAAAGGCTGCCGTGGATCGACTTCTCTTCCCTTCCAATACCCCTCTTCCGTGTGGCATTGGGTATATCGGCGTTTGTTCATTTGTCAGCGTTGCATCTTTCGGTCGGATCACTAGAACGGCTGTGTTAGAAAGAGGAACATTCACCAGCATGGAGATCACCGGCGCCAGATGGGGTAATGCTCATTCCCTCGGCACCATCTTTCGTTTAATTGTTATTGCATCGATCACAACGGCCTGTGACAGCGTCATGATTCTCATCTAGAAGGATCGGTCATCATCATCAGTACCAGTTTTTCTCCGACTATGACGTCGCGAGCTGGCTTTTCTTTTCATGGAATGGGAACCACCATTTCTAGAACTTTGGGGTTGAAATTTGCAGTGGAGGTTTTTCACACGTCTCGTCTCCATAATGGGACAGCGTGGCTACAGGTTAGCAGGATGAGATTGTTGCGAGGCAACGCACGAAGGAGTGGAGCTTCATGTCGATGTCGAGTAGCGGTGAGAATCGCCCACTCCACAGGACATGGGCCTGCGAGATTGAATACAAACAAGTTAAAGTGCTTTCAAGCGTCTCATGTTGACCTGATTATGCAACATCCATTCGAGGCTTCATCGCGATGTCACTGGACACGTAAGTCGCATCCCACCTAGAAAGAGACATGTCTCGCTGTTTGGCGCCAGGCTTTAGGTGAATCAGAGACACAACGTAGCAGACCGACATTCTCGGTTCGCTGCGGGTTTTGCTAGTTTGTCCACATTCGCTCAACAGTTGAGTTCATACCGAAGAATCCAACAGATCAGAGCCCGATAAAGATTGCTAACGGTTTACATTCCGCAACAACCTGATTGGAAAACCGGACTCTCGTTTCCCTCTGTAGTGGGAGAAAGTAGGAACGTCGCATGCATTTTCTCTGTTGCGCTAGCGCGGGGTTCGCCCGCCCTCGTCCTGTCCCTGTCGGGCGGGTTCCCCCGGCGGACGTGGAGGTGGGTTTCTTTTCTTCCTTGGATCCCAGGGGCGTGGGCGCGCGCGCGCGCACAGAGGGTTCGGTGCTGGAAAAGGCGGGGCGTCGCGGGTTGTGCCCTCCCTTCTTTTTTTTTTTTCTTTTTTTTTTTTTTTGGGTGTGCTTGAGAACGAGTCAAGAAGTCAAGTCGTGTGGAGGATAGAGCTCGGAAAAGGGTTGTTCGGGGGCTCGTGCTGTTCTGCGTATCGATAGTAAGGATCGTGGCGTGCTGGATTTGCAAGGCTGGGGTATCGGCTTCGAGATGTTGATGGAGTTTGTTGGAAGCCGTCTTGGTGACGAGGTGTTCTTCCACGGTCTCCGACGAGATCAAGCTGTTCTTTCGTGAGTGTGAGTGTGTGACGAGGTATTTTTTTGCCTGGTCTGTCGGTCTGACGCCGACGGTGTAAAGAGAAGCATGGAAGACGCAGATGAAGTTTGTGGAAGGCGGCGATAAGAGAGGTGGCGGATGACGAACCGAACCCGAACCTGGTAGCCTCAATGAGCTGGACAGGCTTTCCTCGACGACCAAGTTGCAAGACGGGACTCGAAGATGTCTTTGTGTGGTCGGTCGAACTGCCGTTACCTCCTTGAACCCACAGAATTCGACCGACCTTGCTCAGGACAACTGCGGTTCGGGAGGACGACGAGTAAGCACCTATTCCATCATCGCCAGTTCCGCCTGACGAGGCGACGGGCAGCGCCACGTTAGCTGGCCGCTTCGGTCTTGCGACGCAAGCCCACGGATACATGCTGGATGGAGTTGTAGCGATGCCGTGGCCTGCTGCCAGCCCTCGCGAGGTCGCCCTTTACGCGTGGATTGAGGTTGACGAAGTTGGTTTTCCCCGAGGCTTCGTTCCTCTGGAACACGAGGTGGGGAAAACCCAGAAAAGGGTGGAAGCAATGGAGAAGATGGGTGGTCTGCATGTTTCCCAAACGTCGTAGAACGCATTCTACTGCAACACGACGTTGCTCTTGGTCAGCTTTCAATGGCTTGGGTCGGTATCACTCTCGACATCTTCGACCACCAAGTGATATCAACTACACTAAACTGACACATCTCACCCCGCATCTCAGGGAGCCTCTTTCAACTAACATAAGTGCTTCGCCTACCCTTCCTCTTTCTTTACACCGGCCTGCTCAGAAGGATATAAGAGGATGCCCCCATCCCAGTGAGAGTTCCAAAAGTCTGGGCTGTCTATGTTTCACGGGCAAAATCACCCTACGCGAGCTCCGGTTGGCTTTGGAGCGGCTGCGAAGCTGCCCTTTGATAGGTTTCAAGCAAGAACAAGAAACTCGGCCGAGTTTAAACTGCGTTGCGAGGGAGATGACCCCGGATCGTTTACGCACTGGTCTACCATGATACCTGGCGTAGGGTCCTTTTCTTGAGTCTTCGACCCTCTCGCAGGATAGATGGGACCTGAGCACTTGCAACTGGCTTCTCGAATCGTCCCTTTCGTGATTCAATCAGGTCACGAGACCGCTGCGATGTGCTCACCGGGAGGGACGACGGGACACGGTGGTCACGAACGGCCGTTTCTCGACGGGCTCTAAGCACGCTAGCTCTCTCTACGAGTTCGGCCCTGCCTCAACCCGATTTCATCTCCAGGGGCTAAGTATCCAAACTAGCGATGGCGAGGACCCAACGGAGTCAGATGAGGTCTTCCATCGCAAGCAACCTTTTTGCCCCGCATCCTCTCCGCAGCCGCCACATGACGTCCGTCTAGCTCGAACACGCAGCCTACGTCGTCAGTACCTAACCGATCTCCCCCGGTAACTCTCTCGTTAACTACGACTTCACCCAAGAGACACAATGGCAGCTTCCCACAGTCTCTAGATACAACCCCAAGTCTCCACTCGCCTCGATGCCCTAATGCCCACCAACGGCACAACCTTCAACTTGGGCCATGTGTCTGCCCCCCCTGTCACCCGACTCCAGCAGCGCCGGGGATCGACGCGTAGGTTCCTTGGTCCCATTACCGCGGCGGAGTCGCTCGAGGCGGAGACGTTTTTCGACGGAGGCCACGCCGACCATTGACAAGCGGGTGTAGAACGGCGGAGTCCCGACGATCTTCGAGGTCGCTATGTGCGCGCAGTGGAGGAGGTCGGATGCGGAGGAAACGTATTCCCCGGGTCTCGGGTTGAAAGTAGGGAAAAAGCCATCTCTTGCAATGAATAACGGCCGATGCGTTTGCGCCGCTCGTCGGAGCACGAATGCTACGCTGTGAGTTTCCAGAGCAGGGGGCCACAGAACGAGTATTCTTTGCTTTTCTTTTTTTGTCTCCGATCCGAGGTCAATGCTGCCGGACCAAGACAGTTCTGGTTCCGCGTCGAATTGGGGCCTCAATGGCGATGGCGAAGTATTATCATGGCAACGGGACGATATCTGAGAATGAGGACGGGATTCGATGGTGATGGCTAAGCTACCTAGGTTCGGGTAATGTCGGCCCCGGTGCATTGTGGTTTCGGCTCACTCCAGACTAATTGTTCATGGCATCGTACCCAGTATGGTTTCTGAACTCTCAGGCGAAAGCGTTGAGGTCATTGTTGATCCGTTGTTGTTACTGAAGACACGCCAGGTTATATTTCGTTGGCAAGTGCCCAGAAAGACAGCACCGTGCATGTCATATCGCGATCTGAACGAATTGAAACCACGGAAGGTTGGCAGGCTGCCAAAAGATTTGACAGTTAAAGGATTGCTATTAGCTAACACAATGCCGTTATCCGAACGCCTCTGAAAACGCTTCATAAATAATCACAAAATAAACAGTCGACTCCGAGGGAGGCCTCACTCCTTCTTTTCCTTCTTGTCTTTGCTGTCTTCCTTCGTTTCCTCCTTGCCCTCTTCCTTGCTGTCTCCCTTCTCGTCCTTGCCCTCATCCTTGCCTTCATCCTCCTTGGATTTGGAGTCCGATCCTGACACATCCTTCGAATCCCCCCCATCTTTCTCGCCATCATCCTTCTCCTCTGACTCGCTGCTGTCGGCAGCCTTCTCCTCCTTCGTGTCTTTGCTCTTAGCGTCATCCTTCTTGCCCTTCTTCTTCTCCTCGGCCTTGGCCTTCTTCTCCTCTTCCTTCTTCCTCTTCTCCTCTTCTTGCTTCTCTTTCTTGATCCGCTCGCGCTCTTCCTGCTCGAGCTTTTCCCAGTCGCGGGACATATCGGTCTTGCCCCTATGAGTACTCTCGGCTAGCTCCTGGCCGATATGAGGCTGAGCGTTGCCAATCTTGGTCCGGCCGACCAAGCTAATGAAGATGGATACACCGACGACCGCTGTCAATACGAACCGGTAGGTTCCATACCATTGCGGGGTCCACCCCTTGTTCATAGCACGAGTGTCCGCAAGGTAAAGGAATGTGAAAGCAGCGAACTGAGAAGTGAGGGCATATTCCACCGGCATGAGAAGCGTCGGCCAGGCTACCATGGGTGCAAGTACACCCATACCGTAGCGGAATCGCGTGCGCTTCAGGTCGGGGGTTTTCTCTGCATATTCCATGCCCTAAGATGGTCAGCCACGGTCTTTCCTGTCGCGCACGAGTTGAGGTTGAGCACTTACCCAGTGAACAGCGCCCAAGAAAGAGATGATAATGGCGCCGTAACCAAGCTGGATGGGCTCCAGAATGTTTAACCACCATTGGGCCGACTCCTGGTTCATATAGATGTTGTTGAGAAAGGTCGAGGCTGAAGGCCATTCCAGATTGAGATCCCAACTCAGGTACATGGTGCTCAATGACGTCGCGAGATATGGGAGAGTTCCTGCGAGACCGAGGGCAAGGGGTTCCCTGGGAACATTGCTGAGGTCGAAAGTGTCTTTGATGATATTCTGCGAATCCATGTTAGCAATTGAAAACATGGACCAATGGAAGTTCCAAACATACGACATCGTGCTTCAGTCCTTCGGTAATGTCTTTGTCCCGCGCTGGGTTCGCTGGCGCAGGCTCGAAGACACGGCGTGTCGAGGAGTCGGTCGTAACCGCCTCGGGATTGGATTCGAGCTTCTTCTTGGCGAGCTCTGCTTCTGCCTGCTTGTCGATCTTATCGTAAGGAGAATTTGTATAGCGTGCGACGAGAGCCAGAGGAGACACGCGAGCTTGCAAGGCTGCCGAGGGGCGCTTGAAACTTTGGAGTGCGCCTTGGGAGGCTCTGGTAGAGAACGATGAGGAGTGGTTGGTGGTGGGAGCCGCTGCTTTGCGCGGAGCCAGACGCAGAAGCCGCCGCGAGGAGCGAAGCATCTTGAAGCTTGGTATTATTGGATCGAGTGTTGAGAAACGTAGGTCGGCGTCTGAGAGCTGAACTCAGAGTACCTGATCGACAGCCTTGGTGCGTGTGCTCCAACAATATCGTCAATGCCTTTGAGAATAGGGAGAGGATGGTGTCGTCCAATTGTTGAGGCGGCTTGCGAGAGGAAAGCAAGCCACGTGCCGTGCGGCAGAACAAAATTTATTGTCTAAAGCCAGCTAGCTGCAGATTGCTTCAGACTGATGTAAGGCAGGCCCCAGTCCTTCTGGATTTCTGGAACAGCAAGAATCAGGGCAGCATCTGGGCTCTTTTCGTGCCGTTTCAGCCTCTTCGGCATCACAGGACAGGCGGGAAATCGAGGTGCACACCTGGCTGGAGCTTCAGCTCCCGGACCGTGACGTAATGTGGAGACCTCGCCCATGTCCACGCCCAGGCCAGAGGCTCAGCATTGGACGAACCAGCGTGTGGTGGGGGTGATACTAGTGAAGATCCCTGGCCCAAGCTTCTCATATTAGTGCCGGAGCCGAGGGAAATGTAAGTCCAGGTCAGGTGTTGATGGTTGATATGCCTTGAATGGTGAAGAAGGACGTACTACCTTAGAATCCATGGGAATACCACAGAAGTACGAATCTATGTTTTTTCCCGTTTCTGCGAACTCTTTTCATGCACAGACGAAGGTAAGAGCAGCATGAAAACGCTGGGCTGTAAATGCCCCTAGAGCTGAGATACGTTCTTTCTGCTGCTAACCCAAACGAGCCATGACGAGCTAGACCCACCCCTCCGTGGCTCAACGGGTCAAGCGCCACTGTTAGGTATCTGGCGGCTTGCTGACTGCGGGGGAGAATCGGGCAGCGTCATCATGCACAAACCGTCGACCAAATCTGTTCCACCATCAGCCCAGCTCCAGCCCAGACCGTACCCCAACCCTGTCGCTTGTCATCAGCCCCAACATCGAAGGCAAGAGAACACGCGTTGCAATCTGTCCATGTCAACCTAAACTGACTTTCGACAGCCTGTGATTTGGCATTATCATATTTTAGGTTACCATCCACATTCGGAGCTACAGTAAGCGGTACGACGACAGTTACCCCTCGACAAAAAGAAGATACCCTAATCACGGCTCGCTTCGGTTCACGACCACGACCCAAATTAACACCGAACTTGCCATTTCCGATCATAACGGCGACGGACAGCAGAGCCCCTTCGGTCCTCGATCCGACCCCGCCTGCCGTGACCGAGCTTTCCCATCGCGAGTCTCTCCCTCCCTGCCCATGCCTCTGAAGGCCGATACGCGATAGACCCCAATACTGAGTTTCCCTCGCCAGGGTAACGGCGCCATACAACTATCATGTTGGAGGGACTCGTTGCTGGCCTGCTCAACAGGTTCCTGGGCATGTACGTCAAGAACTTCGACCCGGCACAGCTCAAGGTCGGTATTTGGTCTGGCGATGTCAAGCTCAGGAACCTCGAGTTGCGGAGGGAGGCCCTCGACCAGCTGAAGCTTCCCATCAATGTGATGGAAGGCCACCTCGGCGAGTTGACCCTTATCATCCCATGGTCAAACCTTCGTGGTGCCCCTGTCAAGGTCTTTATTGAAGATGTCTTCCTGCTTGCCTCCCCAAGGGAGGAGGCTGCTTACGATGAAGACGAGGAAGAGCGGAGGAAGCAAAGGATCAAGATGGAGAAGCTTGACTCGGCTGAGTTATTGAAAGAAAGATCTCAGGAAGGCATGAGCCAAGAGGAGCAACAGAAAAGCCAGAGCTTCACTCAGAGCCTGGTCACCAAGATTGTAGACAACCTGCAGGTCACGGTCAAGAACATCCATGTCAGATACGAGGACTCCATCTCCGCACCAGGACACCCCTTCGCCCTCGGTGTTACCCTCGAAGAGTTCAGTGCCATCAGCACTGATGGCCAGTGGAAGCCTACCTTTATCCAAGACTCCACCAAGAGCACACACAAGCTTGCAACCCTCGGCGCCCTTGCTGTCTACTGGAATACAGACACAGACCTTCTAGGCCCGGGCCGCGAAGTAACCACCGATGACGACGAGCCAATGCCACATGACGAGATGGTTAGCAAATTCAAGAGCTTGATAGGATCCACAGAAGACACGGAGCTTAATCACCAGTTCATCCTTCGCCCCGTCAACGGAAAGGCTAAGATCGTTCTCGACAAGACCGGCGACCTTCATGTTCCCAAAGCCAAGGCCAGTTTACTTTTTGAGGAAATAGGGCTGGTCATCGACGATGACCAGTACCGGGATGGCTTGATGATGGTGGATCTCTTCCACTACTTCATTCGGCACCAGGAGTACAAGAAGTTTCAACCGAAGGGTGTTACGCCAAAGGAGGATCCGAGGGCATGGCTTAAGTTTGCAGGTGACGCCGTGCTCAGCAAAATTCACGAGAGGAACCGCAGATGGTCTTGGGATTACTTCCGCGAACGACGCGACGATCGAAAACGTTACATTGAGCTGTTTAAGAAGAGAAAACAACAGCAACAGTTGTCATCTCAGGAGAACGACGACCTCAACAAGCTCGAATGGAAGCTTGATTACGAAGATTTACGATTCTGGAGATCTCTGGCGCGAAACCAGCTCAAGAAAGAAAATGCTGAAGCTTTAAAGAACCAGCCACCCAAGCAGGAACAGCAAGGTTGGATGTCATGGGTATGGAGCGGCGGAGCGAAGCAACAAGAGCCTCAGGAAACCGACGAGAACACACAAATCACGGAAGAACAACGGAAGGAGTTGTACGATGCTATTGAGTTTGACGAGAAAACAGCTATTGCTGAATCTGTTGACGTTCCTCGAGATACCATCAAGATGCAAGTTGAGGCGTGGCTAAGCACTGGAAGCTTTACCTTGAAGAAGAGTCATAATGGCAAGCGAAGCGACCTGCTTAGTCTCCACTTTGACGTGTTCAAAGCCAAAGTCTTGCAGCGGCCTGACTCTTTTCTGGCCGATGTCAGCTTGGGTGGACTCCGCGTCAACGACGGAACCACACCCGACTCGCTGTTTCCGGAGATCGTTCGCGTCAAGGATGCTCCCGAAGTGCACGACCACAAGCGCTTGACTATCGAAGAGTTGGAGGACAACGACGACGAGCCGTTTTTCCAGTTTGAGGTCGAACAGAATCCCATCGACAAAGAAGGAGACATAGCACTGTCGGGCTCCCTCAAACCGCTGGAGATTGTGTGGAATCCCAACTTCGTGGTGGGCGTTGCCGACTTCTTCAGACCTCCAGAGAGGCACATGGAATCCATCACAGCCCTGATGGAGACTGCTGGTGCTACTGTCGAGACATTCCGAGAACAGACGCGTGCAGGTCTCGAGTTCGCTCTAGAGGAGCATAAGACTATTAACGCTCAGCTCGACCTACAGGCTCCTCTGATCATCGTACCGGTTAGCATTGCGGTCAAGGAGTCGACTTGTCTGATTCTGGATGCCGGTCATATCAGCGTCAACAGCGAACTGGTTGACCAAAATACCATGAAGCAGATTCAGTCCAAGCAGCGCCAGTCATACACGGACGAGGACTTCAAGCGCTTAGAGTCTGTCATGTACGACAAATTCTTGGTCAAGCTGTCCTCAACCCAGGTGCTCATAGGACCGTCCATCGAGGTGACAAAGGCTCAGCTTGCAGAGAAGGATGACACTCAGCATCTTCACGTCGTGGAGCGGATCAACGTCGACTTTGTTGTTGAAACATCCATCTTGCCGAAGGCACCAAACCTGACAAAGCTGAAGGTGTCTGGTCATCTACCACTCCTCCACGCAACCGTCTCAGATACTAAATACAAGAATCTGATGAGGATTATCGACGTAGCCATTCCAAAGTTTGGGCAGGACGAGAATCAGCCCGAGCAAGCCAAGGACTCCCAGGGTCAAGCGGTTACGACCCGGCCTAGAGGGCTGAGCACCGCGTCGACCCGGTCGCGATCCCGTAAGGAGCCTTCCCGCCGGAGGTCGTCGCAATTTCCCTTCATGCAGCAGCAGACCGCCATCGTTCTCGACGAAGATGATGACGACAGCGACGAGTTTGAGGATGCCGACGGCGGTCGAGATAATAAGGAGCAGCTCAAGCTTCAGCAGCGCTCTTTCGAGTTCAAGTTTAAGGTGGACATTCTGAAGGGATCTCTTTTTCGCAGCGACCCAGACAAGAAGAAGCCAGATGCGCTGCTCGTCGAGCTTGTTGCCGAGAACTTCGACCTTCTATTCTACCTGCGACCATATGACATGTCGGCTCAAGTTTCGCTTGGCTCAGTGACCATGGATGACTTTGTCGACAATCCTTCCGCCGAGTTCAAGTCTATTATTTCTTCAGGAGATCCCGACGACCGCGAGCAGAACCGCAGTCTCGTCAATGTCAAGTTCACCAGGGTAAACCGCCAATCGCCAGAGTTCATGCCAGTCTACGAAGGCGTCGAGATGAACGTCACGGCTGCGATTTCCACAATCAACCTCGTCGTCACCAGGAAGACTCTTTTGACTTTGCTGGACTTCATCCTCGCGACTTTTACTGGTAACAACAACGAAGCAGCATCCCCAGAAGAGCAGAAGGCCATCTCAGACTCAGAAGAAGAAGAAGGCGATGATGAGGATGTTGAAATTGCCGTGGACGGGCCACCGGAGGACGCAAATGCCACCGGTTCCATCAGAGTCAAGATTGATCTCAAGAGTATCCGTCTCATCCTCAACAATGACGGCATTCGTTTGGCGACGTTATCGTTCAATCACGCTGATGTTGGCGTCTTCCTCCTTGGGAAGACTATGCGCGTGAATGCAAAGCTGGGCAACCTCAACTTGGTCGACGACATTAATCAGGGCGTCTCCGAGGAGTCCAACTTGAGACAGCTCATCTCTATCCAGGGCGACGAGCTCGCTGACTTCCGATACGAGACCTTCGATTCCACCAACAAGAAAGCGTATCCAGGCTACGACTCTTCAGTCTACCTCAGAGCTGGATCTGTGAAGCTCAATTTCCTCGAGGAACCCTTCAGGAAGATCATTCAATTCCTCGTTAAGTTTGGCAAGATGCAAGCGATTTACAATGCTGCCCGTCAAGCTGCTGCGAACCAAGCCAACCAGATACAGCAAAGTACAAGCAGATTCAAGTATGATGTTGTGGTGAAAACACCCATCGTCGTGTTCCCCCGGGTGGTCAACCACGGCCAACCCAAGCGAGATGTCATCACCGCATACTTGGGAGAGATTTACGCCCTGAATAAGTTTGCTCCTCTAGACGACTCTGAAAACTCTCAAATCGCAACCAAGATCAACGCAGGAATCCGGAACATTCGCCTCACGTCCGACTTCAACTACCCTGGAGATCTCTCCGAGGAATTAGAGCTCATTGACAAGGTTGACTTGGGCTTCAACGTGACTTATGCGGAACACCAAGACGGCACGAAGCGCCCTGAACTCGAAATCGAAGGCAGCATGTCAGACTTTAACCTGAAACTCACTCAGTATCAACTGCGCTTTTTAATGGAAATTTCCAAGTCAGTCCCGGCAGCTTTCGCAGGCGATTCCGACGAGCAAAATCAAGAAGCAGAGCGTGAAGTGGATCACGATACTCTGCAAAGAGCGAAATCAATGCCTGTTGATAAGAGCAAGAGTAACGATCAACAACTAGTCGATCTGGGCCCCGAACTATCGCCCAAGGACAAGATGTGGACCAAACTTGATCTGGTATTCCAAGTCAACACCATTGGCATGGAGCTTCTCTTGGCGCCTGACGACAAGCCTGTTGGAAAGCTCGAAAATGCTAGCCTTTCACGATTCTCTCTGGACGTAACCAAGGCGAAAACGAGGATGCTCAATGATGGCTCACTTGAGGGCGAATTCTTAATCCACTCCTTCACTATTTACGACACTCGGCCTCGCGACACGAACAAGTTCCGTAGGATCATGACGTCCTCAAACAAGGAGGTACAGCAGCTCATGGCAAGCATCACAATGTCTGGCGGGCAGGATAGAAACCTGATTGCCATCGTTACCATCGACAGCCCTCGTGTCATCTTTGCTCTTGATTACCTTTTCGCGATCCAACATTTCGTCATGATTGGGTTGCAACCTGAGGAGTCCTCGCTCGTCGACGACGAGTCCCTATTAGAAACACCTGATGAGTCAGATGCGGATATAGACTCCATGCAGGTCACTTGGTCGAAGGCCAAGTCTCACAAGAGCAGCAGGGAGGAGACAGATAGCCCTCGAGATACTTTGGAGGAGAAGCCGCAAAGCACCATGAGTATTGCCTACAGGGTGAACATTGTTGATGCTCAGGTCATTCTGATTGCCAATCCCCTGAGTTCCAGCTCTGAGGCCATTGTCCTTGGCACCAAACAGGTCTTGCTGTCTCAGCAACATGCCTTGACCTTCCAAGTTTCCGAAATTGGCATGTTCCTTTGCCGAATGGATCGATTTGAAGATTCCCGCCTGCGCATTCTAGACGACTTTTCAGTGCAGATGTCTATGGACAGCTCCAAGTCAAACATAACCAGCATTCATGCTGACATCGAGCCCCTGATCCTGCGCTTGTCTCTGCGGGATATTTTGCTCGCGCTGCAGATTGCAAGTAAGGCCACAGAGCTTTCGGACCAGCAACCAAAGGACCCCAAGGCATCATCTGCTGCAGACGAGAAAGCGAGACAACTACGCCAGGCTGGTCTCAAACAAAGAACAGCTAGCGGCAAGGGGCCATCAACTATCGCCAACAAGACCATCATCTCCAAGGCCCAGACTCAAAAGGTTGCTGCTTCTCAAGCTAGACAGGCCCTCGACGATCCACATGGAACAGCAATGCAGCCGCAAACGAAACGACACGAGGAGCTTTCCGCCACCATTGAAGGAATTCGAGTCGTCCTTATCGGTGACGTTCATGAATTGCCAATCCTTGATTTGGGTATCAAAAGCTTCACCGCAACCGCCGAGGACTGGTCTTCCAACCTCAAGGCCGAAACAGCCATTGATCTGTACACTAACGTGTACAACTTTTCCAAGTCCGCTTGGGAGCCGTTATTGGAACCCTGGAAAGTCGGTATCGGTATGGCAAAGGACGCCCAATCTGGTCTCATGTCCATTGACGTCGCCTCCAAGAAGGTCTTCGATGTCACGCTAACCACTGCTACCATCGCATTGGCATCCAAATCTTTCGCGTTCCTCAGCAAAGACGAAGATGTTCTGGGCAAGCCTCGTGGTGCGGACGCACCATACCGAATTCGTAATTATACTGGATTCGATGTTGTGGTGCAGTCGAAGAGCTCCACAACCGATGAGAACATGACGGTTCGCCTCGGAGACGGACAAGAAGCACCTTGGAGTTTTGAGCCCTGGGAAAAGATGCGTGAGAACCTCTCTGCTGAAAGTAACACCGGCAATGTGGGCATTCACCTGGAGGGCAGCGGGTTCGACCCTGTCAAGAGCGTACGACTCAATCGCGAGGGCGAGGCCATCTACGGCCTAAAGCCTAAGACTGACAACATCCTGCATCGACTGCTGGTTGAAGTTACTCTGGGCAAGGACAACGTGAAATACGTCACTCTTAGGTCGCCCTTAGTCGTCGAAAACCAGACCCAGATCCCGGTTGAACTCGGTGTGTACGATGCTCAAGAAGGCCATCTGCTCAAGATTGAGAAAATATCCCCTGGCGAGAGTCGTCCCGCTCCCGTCGGGGCCGCTTTCCTCAAGTCACTTCTTGTGAGACCCGACTCTGGCTTCGGGTATGCATGGTCTTCCGAGAGTTTGTGGTGGAGAGACCTCTTGACAAGACCTACTCGAACGATGGTTTGCAAGGGTGAAAACGGCGATCCATTTTATTTCCAGCTCAATGCAACATTTGACAGGTCCAACCCATTGACGAAGTAAGTTCCACTTGGAAGCATGTAGCCTCAACTACTAACACTTCTTTCAGGAACTACCCATACATGCGCATCAAACTGTCGCCACCAGTCATCCTCGAGAACCTCTTGCCGTACGATTTCAAGTACCGCATTTACGACAAGAACACCAAGAAGGACTGGGCAAACTTTCTCCGCAAGGGTGGCCTCAGCCCGGTTCACGTCGTCGAGTTGTCTCACTTGCTTCTCCTTAGCGTTGACATGCAAGACACTGTCTTCAAACCCAGCGATTTTGCGATCATCAACTCCGGCCAGTCGGACGACTTCAAGAAGGAAGATAGGTTGCTCTGCAAGGATGCCGACGGCTTGCAGCTCAACCTTAAACTCCACTACCACAAAATCCCCGAAAGCGGTGGGGCTTTCCGAGTGACTGTCTATAGCCCCTACGTCATCTTGAACAAGACTGGCCTCGATCTGAAAATTCGTGCCAAGGGATTTCTACAAGGAGCACGACCTGCCGCGGGGCAATCGACCCTGTCACGCAGGACCGAGAGAGACCGACCAAAGGCGACACCTTTCATGTTCTCCTTCGGCAACGACGACCATAGGAATCGTGCGCTGTTGCAAATTGCTGATTCGGAATGGAGCAAACCACAGAGTTTCGATGCCATTGGTAGCACGACCGAAGTCGTACTGCCCTCGCCATCTAGAAACACTGAAGTGCACATCGGCATCACGACTGAGGCTGGCGAGGGAAAATACAAGATGACCAAGGTTGTCACCCTTGCTCCTCGATTTGTCTTGAAGAACAAGCTGGGAGAAGAGATCAACGTCAGGGAATCGAGCTCCTCGGGCTTCATGACACTCAAACCAGGTGCAAGCCAGCCATTGCACTTCATGCAGAAGACCGCTGTCAAGCAACTTTCTCTGTGCTACCCAGGGATGAACAATCAGTGGACTTCTCCTTTCAACATATCGGATATTGGCACTACCCACATCAAAATCGCGAAGGCCGGCCAGAGGCAACGACTCATCCGAGCTGAGATCTTGTTGGAAGGTGCAACGATCTTCCTACACCTAAGCATGGAGAACAAGAACTGGCCGTATCAGATGAGAAACGAGAGTGACACCGAGTTCACCTTTTACCAAGCCAATCCCAGTCTCGAAGACGACGGCGTTGAGGACAGATCTGGTTGGAGACCTATAAAGTATAGGTTGCCGCCGCGCAGCATCATGCCTTACGCATGGGACTTCCCCGCCGCAAAGTTCCGAGAGATTATCATCAATGCCAACGGCAAAGAAAGACACGTGAAGCTCGCCGAGATCGGCAATCAAATCCCCATGAAGTTCACCAGTCCTTCCGGGCAGCAGAAGATCATCGACATCAATGTTGCAGCTGACGGGCCTACTCAGACTTTGATTTTGTCCAACTTCCGGCAGTCCAAGAGTCTGTATAGGCAAAAGTCGAAGTCCGGATCTCGCACAAGCACCGACGGCTTTGAAGTCAAGGATCAAGAGACAACCGCTACTTTCCGAGCCCAATTGAAGTTGTCGGGCATTGGAATCTCACTCATCAACTCTCAGTTGAAGGAGTTGGCTTATGTGACATTTAGAGACGTCTCACTCCGCTATCACGACTCTCCTCTCCACCAAACGATCAGCTTCTCGGTGAAGTGGATCCAAATCGATAACCAGCTGTACGGTGGTCTCTTCCCAATGATCCTGTACCCCAGCGTTGTTCCGAAGAGGGCCCAAGAGGTTGACGCTCACCCATCCATTCACGCCATGGTTACCCGAGTGAAGGATGATTCTTACGGTGTTCTGTACATCAAATACGCTACTATCTTGATACAACAGATGACCATCGAGCTCGACGAAGACTTCGTCTACGCTGTGCTCGACTTCTCCAATATTCCCGGCGCGGCTTGGTCCGATACCAACGAAGAAGGCAAACTCTGCGACGAAGAGCTCGATATTCCTGAGCCAAATCAGCAACAATCTGGCCAAGATATTTATTTCGAACTGCTCAATATCCAGCCAATGCAGCTTGACCTGTCTTTTATGCGCACGGAACGCGTCAACGCCGAAGATAAGACGTCTTCTCGGAACCCTTTGATGTTCTTCCTCAACGTCATGACGATGGCCATCGGCAATGTCAACGATGCACCCATCCGTTTGAACGCTCTCATGCTGGATAATGTGCGAGTATCTGTTCCGGCGCTGACGCAGAATATAACCAATCATTACAGCCAGGAGGTTTTGTACCAAATTCACAAGATTCTAGGATCCGCTGATTTCCTGGGCAACCCTGTCGGACTATTCAACAACATTAGCTCTGGATTAACGGACGTGTTCTACGAACCATATCAAGGACTCATCCTGTCAGACAAACCTGAGGACTTCGGTATTGGCGTTGCGAAGGGCGCTGCATCTCTCATCAAGAAGTCTGTGTACGGCTTCAGCGATTCCTTCTCCAAGTTCACCGGTAGTCTATCCAAGGGTCTTGCAGCTGCCACGCTCGACAAGCAATTCCAGGATCGCCGCCGCATCACTCGAGCCAGAAATCGCCCCAAGCACGCCCTTTACGGTGTGACCACTGGTGCCAACTCCCTCTTCACGAGCGCTGCGTCTGGAGTGGGCGGCCTCGTCCGCAAACCGCTGGAAGGAGCTGAACAGGAAGGAGCCATTGGCTTTTTCAAGGGTATCGGCAAAGGCGTTGTCGGACTCGCCACCAAGCCTGCTATCGGCGTCTTGGACATGGCGTCCAACGTCTCCGAAGGCATTCGCAACACGACCACCGTCTTCGATGGCTCAGAGCTCGATCGGGTTCGCCCTGCACGCTTCATTCCCTCCGACGGCATCGTGCGCCCTTATAATGCTCGAGAAGCCCTCGGCCAATCTTGGTTGAAGCAAGTTGACAACGGCAAGTATTTCAACGAGAACTACATTGCGCACTTGGAGTTGCCCCGCGAAGACATGGTGGTGATGGTCACGTACGCCCGGATCTTGCTTATTCGCAGCCGGCGCCTGACATCCGAGTGGGATGTGCCTCTGAAGGACGTCCAAACAATTGCGAAGGAACGAACGGGTCTCAGCCTCACCCTCAGAGGGGGCACCAACGGCCCATTTATTCCTATTAGCGACGAGAGCGGCCGTGCATTTTTGTACAAGATGGTTGCTGTCGCAGTGGAGGAGTTCAACAGGAGATTCAGGGGGCTGGAGTAAATGGTCAAGTGGCATGGTTTCGTGGTGGAAAACACGAACGAAACGCTTGGGGGTTTTTCTTATCACTCTCATATTTCTTTCCTTCCTATAGAGGCTCCTTTGCATAGCCTCGCGATTCCTCAGCAAGCATCTCTACGTTCGAACCTGGCGTTTCGCGTCACGATCCCCTTTTTAGCAACACGAAAATACGAATGCACGGACTGTTATTAATACTAAGAACCAGTATACGAATTTCATGATTACACAATCCTAGCACGTTATGATTTTGGATATCACAGGCTGGGATAGAATAAATACGGCCGATGGGGTGAGGTTATATATAACATGCCTGAGATTAAATGAGGGCGGAAGTAGCTGGCTAGAAACCTGTTTTAGATAACATAGCTCTCGTGGTGCACACGTCATCGGGATTTGCGCTTGTTTGCTCATGATTATCGAGATAACTGTAACATCACCATGTATATCAAGCTGGAGACTGGTTGGTGCTGGTCGTCCCTATGCTTCAGGCTGTGGCCTGTATAGTCCAGACCCTGGACACTAAGAAATGGGAGTCTTTGTTCTTCCCCGAGCATTGATCCTATCTCAGCGTCTTGGCCAGCCTCGGCCCATTTACTGGCGTGGGCTTTTGTTGCACAACCCATCTCATCTATTGCAGTCGATGTATACATGTCAGATTTCACAATCAACAGATACTTCAAGAATTATACTAACCCTACTCCCGAACCAGAATTTGAACAAATCGTCATGGCCAGGGCTCCTCTTCTTACTTGACTATCCTCTAACGGAAAACGTGCCGCGATGCTAAGCGAGGATGTCGGAGGCAGCAAACATTGTCGCGGTCGTATTTCATTCCGGTTCACGTTATCGCTTCACCGTGTGACTGTGTAAGAGTTTCCATGTTCCCCGAAGCATATGAAACACTTGACCGGCTCCCCGATTGCGATGCAGAAGATTCGGCCCGCGTGAGCTGGGGAGGCGCCCCGTGTGCGATCCTGCCAACATTGATTGCCGGTTGAGGGCAAGATAAAGCTCGATACTCAGTAGCCTTAGTCCTTTGTACCTAGGAATATTATTCTTCTTCTCACTTATTTTAATAGAGAAAAAAACCCGCTGAAATAAATATACTCAATTATAAGTAGTATAATTCTTCTCAGAGATTTTGTTTCCACCGCATTTTGCCCCCTGTAAATGAAGATATTCTGGGTTGCTGTGTATCACTTTTTCGTCACTCACTTGGTAGGATCAGACCGATTCCAGCGCCGCGTAACTGATGAAAGATCACAGTCCGCCCGTGAGGCTTTCAGGGATGGGAAGTCAGGGCTTAGCCATTTGGCCTTGGAAGCCTGATGTTCGCATCAATCCTGAACCGGTCAGAAGGCTTCCACTTTTTCTGTCGGAGAATACTCACTCACATGATTAAACGAACATTCACTTGCGACTGGGGTCAACTCTGATCGATCATGCCCCAGAGAAGCCATGGTCATCATCGATACTTTGCGGTGAGAGACGTCTTCACTTGGGCGGCACTGCATGCACGTGTGCGGCTTGTATTGGCTCGTTTCTACCAACAGGTCAGCTACGAAGTCGAGCTGGCGCTATTATTGGAAGTGTCATGCCTGCAGTCTCGGCCGGCAGGATCTTGGAAGGCACCCCTGTCGTAGGCACGAAATAGGGATGTGCTCGCGTCCAAACCAGGGCTCTTCCGTCGCATGTGCTTCCAACTGCATGGCTGCGTGTGTTGGGGGCCTTCAGGTAAACTCCAGTACCGCTGGGATCGAGCAGGGTGGCTCAGAGGATATCGAACGGTTTGCGAGGTTATTTTTGGGGTGTTGTATGAGCAGAGATGAAGATCTTGTCAGCTTGAGCTGACCGCGGCGACTGGACTTTTGTCTTGTTCTCTTGGTTGTATTCCGATTGGAAGACGCAACATTCATCATTCATGCACGCGCGTCACACAACATGTGTCACCAATACCGACAGAGGCGCCTTAACGGCGGTGCCTACCGGCCGATCACTCACGCTTACTTGCTGTAGAGTGGGTGACCTGCCGTGTGCTGCGATTGCGCGGGAACCCGACTTTGGGAGCCTGTGTGTGTGTGTTGGGACCCTTGCCGTTCGCCGGGTTCTGCCCGCTGTGACGCGTCAAGTCGCAGCCGCAAGGACTGGGGGTCAAACGTGGCTCGAATACGGCCCCGATTCCAAAGAGTCATCCCCGCCTGCGGCAGCAGCAGCAATCATCCGACCGGCCGCTAACTCGACGAAGTGACCCGGCCTGCGTGAAGCGGATGAATGGCCCTCCTGTCCGGCTGGGCACCAGATGGTATCGTTCACATGGCATCACGAGTGAGATAGAGGACGATCCACCAGAACAGCGTCTTTCCAATCTCAACTAGGTAGCGGAGTCGCGAATGTCAGATCTGGTTGTTGTCGAGAGTCTCATTGGGTTTTGTTCTAAACCCGAATAAGGCAAAAGGTGTTCGCGAAGATCTTTGGGATTTACGTCTTCAATTCCGGCCATCAAACACACATGCTACGCAGGCAGCTGTATTAACTGGTGAGCTGGCACGATGAACACCCCCAACTTTCAGTCGCATCCTACCCATCTGCAGAGCCTCATGAGCCTTGTTCAATTACGACACGGCGCTTATGAGTAGCATGTGTCTACTCAATGGCGACATACGATGTGGCGGGGGGCGGAAACAGCATAACAAGCGTCACCGGAAGCCAAAACGACCAAGACCGCGTCCAGGTAGTCGTATGGAAAAGACGCAAACTCGTCGCAATTATGCTTGGCGCCACCTGTTTCCCATTTTGTTGGTACCATCCGTTTGTGGAATTAAAGCAATCAGAAGCGCTTGATTGTCTCGAACATGACACGGAGATGGACCTTACTCGAGAAGATGGCCATGCCGTCATCCGCAAGTGATCAGTGCGCTCCTTCGGGATGCTCCTCAGGCGGCATACATGGGTCATGGTTGGTTGGCTGCATGGTGATGTGCGGGACAGCATCGACTGCATCCAGGTAGCATGGGCGATCGTGTGCTATCGGACCGGCCCCCAACCGTAACAAACACATCAAGGAGATGAGAGTCGAATTGTGAGGATGGGTAGGAGGCAGCAGTGTTTGCCCAAGAGTCTTTATAGCGATACGTCGGTCTCTGAAATAGGTTTAAAAAGACTGCGGAGACGCGGTGCGACAATCACAATCAAGGTCGATTCGCGTCTCATGAGATCTCCCCAAGCTGCTCAACAAAACATAACACAATGCTTTCACAACGCTTGTACGAACTAAGCTTTACGTACTCCGAGAGGTTTCCTATTGCAGGCTACGTTCTTGCGCATTCTCTCATTGTAGTCGTTCCTGTCTTTATAACATGCTGTTTCTCTTTCCTAAAAGCCAATTGGAAAAGTCGCGAAGCCAGGTACCGGAATGTGTTTGCGCTCGACTCATCTCGATTCAAAATCCCCATCATAAGCGACACGTTTGCGTTGATTCTCAACACTGAAAAGTTTCTTCTTCATCTTCGGTAAGAACGGCTCCTAGGAGTAAGTATACAAATGGATGATAACACTTCGAAGAATAAGGTACCCGGGGTGTGTTGTTCCTCTGTCCCTCCCAGGGAGAAGCCTTAGCATAGCACTCCCTGGAGATGGGGTTCGAGCCATGTTTAGGAATTCTCGGGACTATCTGCCGCTCCCCAGCTTGTTCGGCGCTTTAACTGTTTTCTTTGGTTTGACGGCACCCGACTACGCTGTTTTCGACCACAGCCACATCGAGAACTTCGAGAACCACGACATTGAAGGCTACAGGACCAGTCACGCGGATCCGTCGAGACGGATCATCGACCATCAACGCAGAGACTTTACAAAGTTTCTCCACGGCGAGAACTTGAGAGACATCATGGAAAGGTTTTCTCGAAACTTTGAATCTGAGCTCCGACAGCAAGTAGCGGAGAAGCAAGACGCGACTCGACTGCCGGACCTGTACCGTTTCGTCCGGAACGCGATCTTCAAAGCCGAGGTCGAGGCACTTTACGGAGAGCACATTTTGTCTGTCTGTCCGACATTCTGCGAAGACTATTGGGAGTATTACGACGCATTTCCCGTGGTCTCTCGTGGGCTGCCCAGGTGGATGTCTCCTTCAAGCTACCGGAAGAGAGACAAGATGCTTCAGAATTTCCAAACTTGGCGGCAACGATGCCATTCTTTGTTTGATTGGAACGATGAAGACCTACGCAACTGCGGCTATGAGCCGATCTGGGGCACTCGATATATTCGAAGGATGGTACAACGACACGAAAAGCTAGGATTCTCAGACGCTGGGGTATCATCAGTTATGCTGGGGTACTTGTTCGTGTAAGCCATATTTCTCCAGGCCCGGCTCCTCCAAGGGTTCGAGAGACTTCCGTCCGCTGACACGGGTCGCTTAGAACCACCGCGAACAAAATCCCGGCCGCGGCATGGATGATCTTGCACACACTCCTGGACGAACCGCTCACGTCCCGGATCAGACACGAGCTGTCAATTTCGTCGCGCCAAGGCTCTACCGAGCCGGACCTTGCAAAACTCGGAAGCGCACCTCTGCTCAACTCGGTCTACCGTGAAACCCTCCGGCTTCACGTGGCTAGTTCGACAGGGCGTGCCCCAGTCGCACCGGGCTTTGGGTCGCACCAGGCGCAGTCGGTGACTATGGCGTTCAACTGGCTGGGCGGGCTGGACCCTTCCTTCTGGAATGAGGGGGGAGTGTTCGACGGGGTCCCGGAGCACGCCGTCGACTCGTTCTGGCCGGAACGATTTCTCGTCTATCCCGGCGACCCGCTCAGCGGCCCTCTCCGGCGACCCGAAAGCTTCTACACGGAGATGCGGACACGCGATCGGCCTGTTGCAAAAACACCCCTCGATGATGCCACAGCTAAACTGGCCAGCGGTGGCCTCGGGGATCACTGGTTCCCGTTTGGAGGCGGAGCTTGGAGGTGTCCGGGCGAGACCCTGGCCAAGAACACCATCTTGACCTCAGTATTCCTGGTACTACGAAACCTCGATATTCAAATAGTGGACGATTCGAGTGCGCAAAGAATAGCGAAGATACATACAGAGAGGAGCTTACCTTTCGGGTCGCACGCATTCAGTAGGCCCGTTCCGATCCGGGCTTGGCAACGGGCGACTAGAACCAGCTAAGAAAGCAGACCCTGTCCCAAGCAAACAGTAATTACAATAATAGACAGCCTTTTTTAAAAAAAGAAAAGAAAGAAAAGAAATCTAGGCAGATGCAAAACCAATGTTCTCTATCCGTTAGGAAACTGAGACCATACAAGCCCTTCGCCAGCTCGCCGCTACTGGCTCATGTTTTGCTGAGCCTTTCCATTCAAAATGGCAACAGCAGTGGTCATGAGCACCGAGGAAGGGTTAGAAATAAATATCGATTTACGTATTTCAGTCCGAATTCTATATGCTGGGGTGCATGGACAGAACGCTAGTTCATAGTCATGCGGGTATATTGAAGATCCGTTATTTCGTAACCCCATCCTATAGACCACATCAGCCACTGTGAAAGCCACTTTGAATCGACGTGGAGGAACGTTGACCTCCATTCTTACCTCCTCTTCCTGCAGCAGGATCCTGCGCCACATTGTTTGCAGAGCCGCCTTCTTCTTCCGCGTGGACAGCTCTTTGTTGTAGGCATACGTCACCAGATGCCACATGCCCCTACGTTTTCTATCGTCGTAGAATTCGATCAAATACAGCAGGTAGTCCTTTTTGGACTGTTGCGGATTCTTTGGGGACGGAGGGTGGGAGTTTACATATTGAACGACCTATTCTTGGTTAGGCTTTGGCAACTCGTCTGATAGAAACCAGGCACCAAGTGTCTTACCGATACATCGCAGCAGAATGGCTTGTCAAAGTTGGGGTTTCCTCCTGGACAGGCCCTGTTAGCATGGAAACGAGGGATGATTCACGGCGTGCCAGGGAAGGCTCAGAACCTGGGCGATCATCTGGAAATAAGCCCTTCCCCCTGCACGTCTTACAAGAAGACCCGGAAGGCTCCCTGGCACCGCGGGCGACTTCGAATGGCGTGTTTTGTCTTCCGTATATTGCCCGAGCCCCGGGAGAAGAGTTGGGACCAGGACTTGGTGAGCGAGCTCGTGACGGCGTGGCAGTTGATTCGCGTGAATCCGAGCTGGACTCGTCCTCCCGCAACCCTGGCGATGACAGGCGCGAATCCGATCGAGGCACGGCCTTTTGAGAAGCGTGCGAAGGCTCGCGTGACGCCGCCAGCTCGTCCGAACCGTGTTCCTCGCAAAGAACGTTCTGTAGAGACATCACCGGGCATTTGCCTGGCCTGGATCCCGCGTGGCTCTCACTCATGCTGCCTTCATTGCCTTGGTTGACTGACCCGGTAATGAGAGAGGGGGAAGTTTACTCCCGTTGGACTCGCGCGTCGCGCGAGATGAGCGGTGGGTCTAGTCTAGCCTGGATGCATGGGTCTGGTGATTGGTTCCCGATGTCTGGTTGGACGTCATACGAGGCTTCGTGCGGTTGGTCCAAACCCGGGGATCGCGAGACGAGGGGTTATTAACAAGTGGTGATGGTTGATTAATAGCTGAGACAGCTCGGTTACTAACATAAGTGAATCTATAATCATTAGTTAAATTCGTAGGATTTTTCTTAATAATCTAGTAGTTTTACTTATAATAAAATTTATATTTATTATTTTCAATAAGAATTATATATATATATATATAAAACTTACTTATGAATTATATTAAGTATATATACTAATTATTATAGTACTTTATTATTTATAAAAATAAAACTTAAAATAAAATAATAAAAATATATTATTAATAATAAAACTTAGCCTTTATAGTAAATTAAAACTTAGTAGTATTAAAATCAAGAATTAGTAGGTTTATAAAGCTAAGGTATCTAAGATAAACCTATACCTACTATAAAGTAGCTAGCTTTTCCACTTATTAGCCAATGTCTCCTCCACAAACTCAGCCAGGCTCCTCAGCGACTTCTGTGGGCTCATGATGTCGAGAAATGACACGTCAACTTGAAAGGCACTCCAAAACCACGTGCGAAACTCGGCGGCAACCATGCTATCAACGCCGAACTGAGGAAGCGGCCTGCGGTCGTCGACCTGTTCCATCGGCGTGAGGATCAGGTTCGAGAAGCGCTTGGTGACGAGGCGCAGGACCGCCTCGCCGAGTGATCCCGCGTCGGCCACAGGCGTGAACGTCGCGACCGCCTCGGCCGGCACGTCCTTGAGCCAGGGCGCGGCCGTTGTCAGGTCCAGTTGCTGGGCGCCCCTGTCACCTCTGGTCCTCGCATCTTTGGCATCCTGCTCGGCCTGCAACGACGCGGCCAGGATGGCGCTGCGTGGGTCCTGCATTGTTCCACTGCTGACGTCGAAGCCCTGGGCCAGCAGCTTGCGCATATTCAAGGGCTCCAGACCGGTGAGGATATGGGATAAGGACGCGGCGGCGGTGGCAGATACGTTCCGTGACTCCTTCTCCAAGACGCGGCCCTCAGAAGGAGGGGGAAGAGGAGAACTGGGCGTGGAGAGCGCCATGTCGATGACCTGGAGGAACTCGTCCTCGTTGAGGGGCTGGATGCCCTTGCGCATCAACATGGCCTCGATATCCGGGTTCTCGTGCAAGTAGCCGACCTCGGAGATCATACCAAGACCCACGGAGATGGCAGGCTTGCCTTGGGCCCGGCGCCATCGCGCAAACGCATCAAGGAAGCCGTTGGCGGCGCAGTAGTTGCTCTCGGTAGCAGTACCCACGGATCCGGAGATGGATGAAGTCAGCAGGAAGAAGTCCAGGGCAGTGTCAAGGCCACCGCCAACAGCATTATGGAGGTTCCAGGTGCCAGCCCACTTGGGCTGGATGCCCGTGTGCCACGCCGAGTGACTCATGCGGCTGAAGAGGGACTCGTGGAGTCCCATGGCCGCCTGGACGATGCCGCCGATCGGGAGACCGGTGTCGCGGCAGGCTCTCACGGCAGCTTCGACGTCGGCAAGGCGGACCACGTCGCCGCGTACGACGTGTACGTTGGCGCCGGAGTTGCGCAGGCTGGAGACGAGCTGCCGCGCAACAGGCTTATCACAACCCGACCGGCCGAGGAAGACAAAGTGACGGGCGCCACGAGCCAGCATCCAACGGCTGATGCTTCGACCCAGGCCGCCGAGGCATCCGGCGAGCAGGTACACCTTGTTGGGGTCGAACGAAGTGCGGAAATGGGCAGGGGCGGCGGGAACGAGGCTCGATGAGTCCTGCAGAGAGATGACGAGCTTGCCGATGCGGTCGCGGTTATGGAAGTGCCGGTAGGCCTTGGCGATGTCGGCCACGTCAAAGGTGGTGATGGGCGCCGGGTGGATGGTGCCGGCGCGGTACAGCTGCAGAACCTCGGCCATCAGAGACTCCCACTTGTCGCGATGGTGCTTGTCCTCGGCATGGAACAGCTCCGAGAGATCAAAGGCGGTAAAGGTACAGCCGCGCAGGAAGACGTCCATGTCCAGGCGCCCGGCGTCGACAAGGTCTCGCTTCCCAATTTCCACAAAGCGGCCAAAGTCGGCCAGACAGCGCCAGCTATCATGGAGCAGGTCACCAACCAGCGAATTGACGACAACATTGACACCACGGCCGCCTGTGGCAGCCTTGACACTGGCAACGAAGGATGCGTCTCGCGACTTAAAGATATGTGACGACGGCACGCCTAGCTCCCGGACCAGGAAGTCCCTCTTGGCCGCAGAGCCAACCGTGGTATACACGATGGCACCGATGCTTTGCGCGTAGGCAATGGCCGCGACCCCGAACGCGCCGGCGCCGGCGTGGATGAGTACGGACTCGCCGGCGCGTAGTTGGGCTCGGTCGCGGAGAGAGTATAACACAGTGGCATGGACTGTTAGGAGAGCCGGGACGACGGCGAGGTCCTCGTCGGGCAGCAGCTTATGGACGCAACCGACCGGCACTCTCTCGGTCGTGCGCAAGTGATTCGGCGCCCATACCACGACGCGGTCGCCGACGGCCAAGCCCGTAGCACCCTCGACGTCGGGCCCCGTGGCTGTGATGACGCCGCCAAAGTCGAGGCCCAACGTGCCCTCTTTGGTGTCGACCCGTCCGCTGAGGCTATAGACATCCTTTGCGTTGAGGCTGACAGTCTTGAGACCGACGTCGACGAAGCCGCGAGGCGGAGGCGAGGGCACGGCCCCGGGTCCCGGATCCGGCCCCGACAGCTGCTGGAAGTGAATGGTGTCGGTGACACCGACCTGACCAATTGATAGTTTTGCGAGACCGAGATTGTCTAGGCGCGTCTTTTGTATGGCAGTGAGGTCGCCACGGACGAGGCGGCGCCGAAAGAGGGCGTTCATGTCCCAGTCGGGCCCGAAGCGGCTGATGTAGAGCAGGCCGTTGTTCTGGATGAACTCGGCATCGCTGTTTGTGTTGCTGCGGAACAGAACCCTCTCGACGTTGTCGCAGATGGCGTCCAGAGAGTGAGAATCCATAGTGTCGGCATCATAAGTTTCCATCTTGCCGATATCCAGGATGGCGAAGCGAAGGGCGGGCTGCTCCATCATCAGAGCGCGCGAGAGACCGCTGGATAGCGTCAGGTCGGGATTCGGAGCAGCTGACAGCATCCCGGAGCCCGTCAACCATACGAGGTCGGCGGCCGAGTCCGTCACAAGCCGCAGGCGATCTAGGTCTTGGGGGCTGATGGTGGCGAGAAGTTCGCGTTCCGTCTCCAGCAGGGAGATGCACACGTCTCTCCCCGACAAGTCAATATTGTCTTTCCCAAGCCGTTCCAGAGAGACGATCTTGGCGGCCTCCAGGCCACCGGACCCGGTCGACGAGTTGATATGTCGCTGCCAGTGTGCGGACAAGGCGTTGGCGAGCCGGGCGACGGGCTTGCTCATTTCTTCGGGCACGATGATCAGCGCGCGTCTGTCTTGCATGGCCGCTCGCACCGTCATGATCGAGGCAGACTGGCGCACGGCGAGGACTGTCTGCTTGCCTACGTTCATGACTGCGAACCCAGCAGCCTCGAGGGCCTTCACGGCCGTGTCAGTTTCAGTCTGGCGCGTGACCAAGATACCATCTTCGGCGACGAGTGGAATAAGCTGCTTAATGTAAGCGCCATTTTCCCAGACCTTCCGAGCAGAGGACTTCTGATGAGAATAGCAGGGTTAGTCTGAGTTGGCTTGCTTTGTTGGACTTTCGCGTGGGGTTCGGAAGAAGGGGGAAGGGATCCGCAAGGGATACTGGTTTCCATAACTTACCCGAGGGATTACAACTGCATCAAACTGGTCCTTCTCGTCGCCTCCTCCAACATCTTCCTCCAGGACCAGCTTGGCCTCGTCATCCGAAAGACTTGCGCCCCGCCAACTCCGACAGCGTGGAAAGGCCGAACCTTCATCCAGCACGCTCAGCAGATGCTCTCTCTGACAAGCGCAGCTGCCGCCCAGTTCTAGGACGCGCATCCTCGGGTTCCTGTGCCCGATGAGGTCCAGGATGGCGGCCATGACGGCCATGCCCTCATCGTCGTCGTCAGCCCCTGAACTCTGCCTTGTCATGACATGTTCGGCCACGTATGCCCTCAGTTCTGCCTCGGCCTCGACTCGGAGGCGCGAGACGTCGGGCTTCCAGTGGACGCGAAGAGCAGGATGACGCTGCAGGAAGACGTTGGCGTTAGGTATTTGGCTCTCGCTGGTACTGTCTTGTGCCGTCCTGCTTGCTGCGGTGTAGAGAGACAGTCGTACATTCTTCATGTCGATCATTACTGCGCCGCCTTGGCTTTCTCCCATGCCTGAATCTGACCTACGCGCGGTGCAGTCGATACTACGCGAGGCGACGCCAGTGCTGCGTGTGAGGCTGTGAATCTGAATCAGCTTTTCCTCCTCCTTCTCCTCCCCTTCTCCCTTCCCCATATCCCCCGTCGATAATACTTCCGCTACGGAGGTCACCTGGATGTGACACTCAGAGACAAAGACTGGCAGCCAGGCTCGCAGGTCTCGCAGGTTGCCGGCAGTGCCACCCATGATAGCACCCTGAAAGCAGGCGTCGATGACGATGGGGTGTATGGGGTAGTACGACGCCGAAGTCGACTCTCGCGCGGACGCCGCCGGCGGAACGAGCCGCGTCGTCGAGACGGCGTTGGGGCTTACGCGATTGATGTCCGTCGCGAGGCTGGTGAGAGACTGGAAGTGAGGCCCGAAGCAGAGTCCCTCCTCGGCTGATCTCTCGTACCACCGGCCCATGGCCCAGACGTCGAGGCCGTCCCGGTCAATCGGTGTTACCGTGCCCTCGATGACAACCGGCGCGTCCTCGCTGCCGGGTAGCACGCGCAAGACGCGAATGCTTCCCGTGCAGTGGGTTGTCGTCTGGCCGTCGGAGTATTGCGAGATTGCAAAGTCGTACCAGACGCCCGAGGAGGTCGCCGTCGAAAGGCCGCGGCGCGTCAAGTGCGTATGAAGCTCCTGTGCCGGTTTGTTGGGCTGTTCCAGCTGCATGACGAGGGCGGCCCTCATGTTGACGTTGCGGAACTCGAACGTCGTCGTCGATTCGGGGTTCCGGTTTCCTTTGCCGGCATCGGCGTCGCCTTCGCGGAGCCCGCTGGCCTGGCAGACCGCCTCGATGGCCGTGGCCATGTACGCCGCCCCCGGGAAGACGACCTGGGACTCGAGCTTGTGATCCTGCATCCATGGCATCTCAGACAGCCGAAGCACATTCCGCCAGCCCCATTCGACGCCGCTGCCAGCCACATTCAGGACGCCGAGCAGCTCGTGCCGGAGGTGCTTGCGGTTCCGCAGCTCGATACTCGTCCTCGGCTCGTTCCAGAGCAGGCCGGCCGAGTAGTCCCACGGATACGGCGGGATGGGCCTGTGTGCCGGCCTGGCCGTGAGTTTCTCCGCTCCTCTTGTCGTGTTGGTGTTGTTACCATTGCTGTTGACCTCGGCCCAGTCTAGCGCGTGGCCGGCGGCGAAAAGCCGACCCGCGAGCCGTGTCATAGACAGGATGGCATTCTCCTTCCTGGCCAGGGTGCCGTCGTATGGCAGGGTGCCGGTGCCCTCGTCACGCCCAAGCCCGAGGGCCGTCCGGATGGCCTTGATGGGCCCGCTCAGCGCCGGGTGCGGGCCGATCTCGATCAGATGATGGGGTTGATGCTTCTTGTTCTTGCCGCCGGCACTTGTTACCAGGCCGGCCAGCGCCGCGTTGAACTGTACGGACTGCTCCAGATTCTTCCTCCAGTAAGAAGGCATATCGGTAAGGGGGGTGACGGACTCGAGGGCCTCGGCGTGCTGGCCCACCGAGGAGAACATCCGGACTCCGGTGACAGCCGCCTCCGCCGGTTTGGCCTCCTTGAAATGCGGCATAAGTAAGTCCTCGTACAGCTGGCCTACCTCGGCCATCATGTGCGAGTGATAGGCGCGCCCACCTGTCTCCAGCTTGCGGTGGAAGATGCCCTTCTCGTGCAGCTCGGCGCGCACTATTTCTATTGCCTCCTCCAGACCACTAAGAGTCACACTCTCGGGCGCGTTCACGCAAGCCACGCGGACCTTCGCTTGGAGCCCCTTTTCGGCGACGAGCACGTTAGCGGCCTCGGCAGACAGCGCCGCGGCCATCATGCAGCCCCTTCGAGGGCCGTCTACCCTTAGCTGTCCGACCGCGTAACCCCGGAAGTAGGCGACGAGGATGGCCTGGGACGGTGTGAGCAGCCCCGCGGCGTAAGCGGCGGCGATCTCACCCGACGAATGGCCTATCGTGGCCACGGGTTCGACCCCCCAGCTACGCAGCATCCTGACCAGCCCGATCTGTATCGCGGTGCACAACGGCTGGCTCTGTACGACCTCGTTTACGCGGCTGGTGGCAGGCGGCTCGAGCAGTGCCTGTTCCATCGACCACGTCCCCGGTGCGTACTGTGGCGGCAGTGCCTTGAGCACGTCGTCTAGCTCGCGGATCGTCCGGCGGAACGTGTCGTTCCTGTTGTGCAACAGCAGCTCCTTGCCCATCGCGGCATACTGGGCGCCTTGGCCGGTGAAGACAAAGGCGAAGGGTAGAGCCGTTGCCCTCTTCCGGCCCGGCCCCTCGATAACATCCACTTTCATGCTGCCTGGGCCTGTCTTCCACGTGATCGTCAGTGCCTGTTTGACACCCAAGTGTTCTGTACGCCGGCCAAGAGTGTGTGCCAGGTCTTTGATCGACTGGATGCTGTTATCGGACTCGTGAATCAGGTCGGTAATCTTCTCGATGCGCTGTTCTAGAGACCTTTCGGACTCGGCGGACACCGGGAGCACTACGAAGTCCGCTTGTTCTTGTTCCTGCTCTTCTTCTTCTTCCTTTGGCCCCCTTGGGTCATGTATGACGACGCCGTTAGGGTGAGGGTTCACAGGCAGAGTTGCAATCTTGGTCATCGTCGTCATCTGGGCTGTGGATCCGAGAAAGCTGTCGAGGGATTCCAGAATGACGTGGCCGTTGGCGCCTCCATAACCGAATGAGTTGATGCTGGCCCGACGAACCGACCTGGGCCATTCCTCGACCTCGGTTGCGATCTTCATGGTACGGGCCTCGAGCTGGACTAAATTCCTTGATCCGTTAGCTTAGTTCGACTCGACAGAGCAATCACAGGGGAATACATGAAACAAACGGGGAAAAAGAAGAGAGGAGTGAGATAAACGCACGCTTGGGGTTCACTTGAACTACGCCTCGGGTCGGCGGAATCAGTCCCTTGTCGAGGGCTTGCGCGACTTTGATAAGGGAAGTCAAGCCGCTCGCAGCTTCGCTGTGACCCAAATTCGTCTTGACCGATCCGATCAGGATAGGGGGCAACCCGGACTCGGAAGATCGCGGTCGGAAGCAGCGGCTGAGGCCATCTACCTCGATGGGATCCCCCACGGCCGTGCCGGTGCCGTGGCACTCAATGTAATCCGTATCGGCCGGGTCGATGCCGGCCCTGTCGTAGGCCCTTCGGATCACCTCGGCCTGCAGACGCGCGTCAGGGAGGGTGATGCCCGGCGTCGTCCCGTTGGCGTTGACCGCGCTCGCCCTCACCACGGCATACACGTGGTCCCCGTCCCTGACGGCGGCCGAGAGCCGCTTGACCAGGATGGCGTTGACGGCCTCGCCGCGTCCGTAGCCGTCGGCCGAGACGTCAAAGGTGTGGCAGGTCGATGTGGGCGAGAGAAAGCCGCCTTTGGCCGTGCCGATGTGTTGCTCCGGGCTCTGGATGAGGTTGGCGCCCGCGACGATGGCCTGGTCGCAGTCGCCGGTGCCGATCGCCGTGAGCGCCTGGTGAAGAGCGTAGACGGACGACGAGCATGCCGTGTCGATGGTCATGCTGGGCCCCCGGAGATTGAACGCGTGGCTGACGCGGTTCGACATGATGGCCAGCCCGGAACCGGTGGGGTGGTAGCGGTGGTAGTAGTCCGGGTCCTTGGCCTGCATGACCTGGAAGTCCGACGTGAAGTTGGCGACGAAGACGCCCGTGTTGGTGCCCGACACCTGCTCCCGGGTCACCCCCGCGCACTCGAGGCACTCGTAGACCACCTCCAAGAGCTTGCGCTGCTGCGGGTCCATGTAAGTCGCTTCGAGGTTGTTGATGCCGAAGAAGACGTTGTCGAACTGGCGGATGTCCTCCTGCAGAAAGTAGCCGCCGTCCATGGCGATCGTCCCGGCTTTGCCGGCCGCCCGGGCGTGGTGGAACCCCTTGACGTTGAACCGCTGCGGATGGACCGCCGTCATCGCCGTCTTCTTCTTCACCATGAAGTCCCATAGCCCCGAGGGCGAGCGTATATGGCCCGGGAGCCGGCATGCTGCATAGACACACGTGTGTAAGTATTGACCAAGACACCCATCGTGTGACACCAGACTCGGGTGTATTCCACTCACCCATGCCAACAATGCAGACCGGATCATCCATGACTGTCTCGGCCGAGCTGCCGGTACCCGTCTCTCCCGTTGCGGGGACAATGTTTTCTCCGTTCAGGTTGCCGTTGTTAACGGGGCCATCAGCATGTTTGCCAAGCTGGCCCGAGTCGACCGTTACCTGAGCATGAGTCATTGTGAGAACACCGACTTGCTATTTGCGAATCAAAAAGAGGTTTCTGTAAGTCGATCTTAACATTCTGATTCTTCAAAATCCAAAGTCCTGAAGGATAAGATAGCCTTGACATACTTATAATGCCGCCTCATAGCCTCATGATCCTGTTCCTAAAGACATCCTCATCCATCTGCAGCCATCAACATGCCCCCACTCTGTATGATTAAC
Source organism: Colletotrichum agaves (assembly GCA_036785465.1). NCBI lineage: Eukaryota > Fungi > Ascomycota > Sordariomycetes > Glomerellales > Glomerellaceae > Colletotrichum > Colletotrichum agaves. The sequence goes on from JAXISO010000196.1 coordinate 39,004, forward strand.
CCCTTGGTTCGAAAAAGATATCGCAAGTTTACAAGCTGGAATGCATAAAGACGGGAGATCCCTGCCGCATCCCATTTGACAAACAAATTGATATGTAGATTGCCTTTGAAAGGACCTCTTGGCCGCCCTAACACGACATTATCTAGAATCAAGCGAGATTTTAATTTCCAGCCTCTCGGGACTGAACAGCAGATCAGGGGCTCTGCTCATTATCTAGAGGCTGTCGAGATCCAGGAAGGGATGTTTGCGGTAACTTTATAGTATACTCCAAACACCTCAATTACGTCTTGTGCGGCCGGCTCTGGCCCGCTGGTAGTAGTTGGGTTGGGGCTGAAGTGACACACCGCATGTCAGACTAGTGAGTCTTGAACCAACGTAAGATGCATGCAAACCCCAACCGTGTGTGACCTTACTCACACAACTTGAAGCGACTTGGTATGCCTACATGTATGTTGAGCAATCACACTGCGGCAGTGACCATATATCACGCAGCGTTTGGAGGAAATACACCCCGGAGGAACCAACGAAGTGACCTTGTTCCGTAATTTACCGTCGCGATGGCTGGAAACGAGATAACAGATCCCAGGAGTGGGAGGTAGGGGTCTTCATCCGACGGTCCATGATCAAAATAGAGAAGACGGTACAAGCTACTAGGATGCCGGTACAGCCAGTAGGCTGAAGATGATAGCAGTATACTTGGGACAGTCAATACACTCATTAGTTACGCCATTGTCACTGATTGCCGCGCTGTCCTGGCACTTTTAGTCTCCCTCCCACGCCCTATGCGAGACAGTGTGTTTGCGTTTGCTCTCAGGCATTAGGCAGGCTGCGGGTTTCACGTTTTTGTACTACATTGGCTTGCAGTTGAGCGTAGGGATGTTCCCGGGACTGCGTCCTGTCGTGGCACCATGGCTGACGCTTTTCAACCACGATTGGCAAACGGTATATGCGGCACCGGCTTCAGCCATTCAAGACTCGGCTTTCTTCCATTCTCCCCCATTGTTTCCTCTTATGGGCGCTCTTGTTTTCACTGTCAATGAACTAACAATACGAACTATGCAGGCTCGGGAGACAAAATACGCACTCATCACAGGGTACTGTGCAGTTCATTGACTCCCTCCTTCTTTTCTTCCGCTTTGGCACTGGCCGGGATCTTACCATTGACCATCTTAGATGCGGCAAGGGCGGCATTGGAGAGGCTCTGGCTCACGAGTTTGCCGCCCGCGGGATCCACGCGATAGGCACCGTGCTGCCGCCCGAGTCCCGCGAACACCTATCCAGTGCCCGAATCACTTGGTTCCAGTTCGACGTCACTTAAGAGTCGTCCGCGTTGGCCTCGAAGAACTTGGTCCTCGGAATCACCGGCAGAGAACTGGACTTTCTCGTCAACAATGCGTACGTTTTACTGCACGAATACCATCCTATCATCGAAAGCCGTCGCAGTCTAACAATTTATATAAACATGTTTCTACCCAGCGGAATATGTGAGTCCCGTTGAGATCTTCTGCTTGTGTGCATTCCACATAAGTCTGACAACAGGACTCGAGGGCTACACTATGACAGCCATCCATAGCGACATCCGATGCGTGGAAACCGTGTTCGACGTTAACGTCTTTGGGCCGATGCGTATGTTGCGCTGCTTCTACGATATGTTGATTCGGTCCTCGGGCACCGTCGTCAACATTGGTTCCATCGGCGGCGGCGTCCCCTACGTTTACGGTTGTGAGTCACCGGAACTCCTTCCCTTTATGCGATGTTAAACCACCCTACTGACCCCGAGTCTGACGAAGCTTCGTACAATGCCTTCAAGGCGGCTCTCACCCACTGGTCCAATACACTCCGGGTTGAGATGGCCCCCTTAGAGTAAGTAGCTCCTAGACACGCGGAGCTATTCATATATCTACATGACTGAGCTTTCTTTTTATTAACTTCCGCAGCGTCAAGGTACTTACGGTATTGTTACCTCCCTCAGGACTCCAAGTGGCAGTTGACGAGCATGGTATGTCATTTCCGGTGAAGTGGGCACAAACATCCTCAAGAGCGACTTAGGACGAGAAATACCAGAAGGTCTGATTTATCAAAGGCCCCCGAGAACTTGCCCTCCGAGCTGATCAAAATTGTCAGGATCTTACTTTTCTCCGTTCGCTGAAGTCCATAGGTCAAGTTGGCAACTTCAAACCGTCTGCGTCTCCTAGCTACAGGTGGCCGCCATGGTTACAACACCGACCTAGAAAATCTCCAGGATGGTCTAGCCATCGACCTCAGTCTCTTGAATCAGGTAACGGTTGACAAAAGAGCCAAGACTCTGACTGTCGGCCCTGGGGCTCGCTTCAGAGACATAGTTGGCCCGGTATCGGACGCCGGCTTCGAGATCCGTGAGTTTACAACAGCTTTCTGATAGATTTGCCCGAGCCTGTCTGTGTTGCGCCTTTCGTTGCTTACGCCCCAGGGACGAGGGGTTGACGAGGCTGTGACCAGGCGGGCAGGCAGCACACGTGGGTCCTGGCCTCAAGGTTCAATCTGCTAACCTTTAGTTTGATTTAGAGACGGGAACTTCCACTTGCCCCTCAATGATCGGAGTGACGATCGGAGGAGGAATCGGGCGTCTCAAGGGTACTTACGGGCTGATGGTAGATGCATTGATATCTGCCCGGCTCGTCACAGCCGAAGGTAAGATCGTGGATGTATCGGCTAAATCCAACCCGGGCTTGTTTGTAAGCATACACTTCTATATGGATCACGGCTTTTGTAACTGAAGAGTCCGACAGTGGGGCATCCGAGGCGCCGCCTTTAATTTCGGCCACCCAGGCCACCTACAGGCTCCAACCCAATCCTACTCACACGACTTTCACCAGCGTCGACGTCATCTTCCCGGCCAGCCAGAACGCCTCCTACTTCAAGATGCTCGAATCGGTCGTCGCGAACCAGCCGGCCAGGTTGTCCATGACGTCCGCCATCACGTACAACAGCACCAGCAACCAGCCTGAAATCGTCGGCAGCTGGGCATACAAAGGGCCCCGGGATGTAGCTCTACGGGCCATGGCCCCGATGCTGGCCCTGAATCCCTCCGTTCTTAGGATAAGCGACGTCCGTTGGGAGGACTTGAGCGCGACCACCTCCTTCGGCGGCGATGCCGCCATTTGCGTGCCGGGCGGGAATTGGAATGTGTACAGCGCCAACTTGCGCACCTTCAAGGCATCCACGGCTCAGTCGACCTTCTCAAAGATGGACGCCTTCTACGCCGATTACCCCGACGCCCGCGGGTCGGCAATCTTGCTTGAAGGCTTTGCGACACAGGCTGCCAGAGCCATACCCAGCAGTGCCACAGCATTCCCCTGGAGAGATACTGCAACTTATGTGTATGGGTTGACCCTTCGTCTCTTATCCCCTCCCCACTTGACCCTTACCCCTGCCACACCTGTCGCTATTTGCGCCACTCCCTGGGGACAGATCACTGACCTTCTCCCGCAACATCCAGGCTGATGCTGTTCAACTGGGACCGGGCAAGCACGACTGCCAGGGCCGCAGAGAGGGCGGCTGACAAGCTGGGTATTGAACTTCGCAGGAACTTTGCCGCCACCTCCGGGTACGCCGATGGCCTCGCCATCTACGCCAATTATGCGCATGGAGATGAGACGCTGGAGCAGGTGTTCACCAAGGCTAACCTGCCACGTCTGGCCCGGCTCAAGGCGAAATGGGATCCCACGAACGTCTTTGCCTACAATAACCCTTTACCGACCCGTTACCCCTAAATATCTAGATTCATATAGATGGTGTTCTAGGAGTACTCAATCTGTCTAGTAGCTAAGAGCTAAGAAAGGGTGAGGTGATGTTACGATGCGTAAGACATTACTGATAAAGAACGTCCCACAGGATACCAGGCGGTTAGAACAGCACCTTTGTATGCAGGATTACGGAAACATGAGGAGCTCATCTGGAATGGATGAACCATGGTGTATCCTGTTCTTATCATTGTTACTGTTATTGTTATTGGAATTACCATTACCATTGTTATTATAGATTTCATTATAGCTACTACAATAATTAATATCGCTTTTATTGAATGAAATTAATAAAACATGAAATGACGCGTGGAGTCAATGCATTGGCGTGGAATATTCAACTGAGAAAGATTCCAAGATATCCAAGGTATCAATAAGGGATATTTAAACAGCTACCAATTGACATGAGTAGAAGCAATATCTTACCCTAAAGCCCGCGGAGCCAAAAATCAGTCAAGGTCATGTAGCTGAACCTCTCAGGATATATGTGGTATCATTGTTCCCACAAGGAAAAGATCAATGACCTACGTAGGGATTGGGTCTACAATGTTGAGAGTATGACTTAGAAGCCAAAATCTACCGCGATGCCACTTCGCTAGCAGGCCTCTTTGCTTGATGGATTCCGTGCGCTTCACCTATACCGGTACCTCAGTATCCTGACATTATTAACTAAGCCGCAGCCGTTGTGCGTCTTGTATTTTCTCTGTCACTATTAGAGCACTGTGTTCTCTCCGCGAAACCAAAAGGACATGATTGAGCACATCGTTGGGGATATTAGTTGGCACTTTTGAGATCATTATCCAAGACCCGCTGCAATGAACATAGTGTCTATGTCACAAGGGCTCTTGGGTAAGTATATTAATTAATTATGCACAATATTCTTCATTATGCTCAAATAGTTAACATTTCACACACATTTCAAATATTTACATACTTTACCTCAGAACAGGTTCAAACTCCTTGAAAGACTTTGTCCACCTTGTGCTAGTGACCATGATTTTCTCAAGCTCTCAAGCAGCCCCGCTCACCACCGGAATCCACAATCACGGCAAATCTTCTGGTCGGTTAGCTCAGTTGGTTAGAGCGTGGTACTAATATGCCATCCAGCGTATTCAGTAATGCCAAGGCCGAGAGTTCAAGCCTCTCACTGATCATCATGTTCATTTTCTTTTTGCTCACAATGTCTCAGCAACTCTCTGCTCTAACGTCCGCGACAAGCTCTGTGTAGACCCATAGCTGACAAGACGCGGGTGAAAACAGAGGTATAGGGCGGGTAACGTACCCAATCATTGCCTATTTGGCTGTCGTCGGCTTTTGCGTATGACGGGATTCGGGAAATCATTTCTTTATCTTGCTGGTTTGCAGTCTGGTTCTGGGCAGCTACTTCTAGTGGGTTTCACCGCATTCGGAGATCCTCGATCGAAATTCCCCGAAAGTCAGAGACACGGTTACAGGGGCCAGATCAATCGCGACCGGTGTAATGGGAAAAAGGATGGTCGGGTCTGCACCTAGACCCGGAGTACTTCACATATTTCCGTCTCTGTAGTTAGCCAAGATCGAGAAGAGCTGATGTCCGAGATCGACCAGCAGCGCAGCGCCTGGTGCTTGAAGTGGTTCGCAATCGTATGGAGACACAGAGTCAACCGTATCCGTTGACGTCTCCCGCAGTTGCGTTCTTTGAGCACACATCCACGTCGGAAATTGTCAAAAATTAGGGGAGCTCCATTTGGATGAGCTTGAAGATTTCGGGGACAGAAACGGTTGGGTCGCTCCTCTCGTCTTATTGCCGTCTGTGCATATATCGTCTTGGGCCTAGTGCTTGTCTCGGCTCACATCCCTCACCTCCGGCATCCGGGCCGGATAGGGAAGCTACTGCATCGCCAAAGCCCATCCCGTGGCTTTTCCGAAAGGAACATGCTCCGTCTTGAGCCTCTGTCCGTCGTCTAGGGCTTCATCCGAACTCTCGGCAACGGGACCGCCGGTGGTCTCGAGTTACATAGCCATCTGGCACGGCAACTCCCCCCGGGTTGATAGTGTGTAGAACGACACAGAAGCCAATCCACGGGTTCAAACGGACGAGAAAGGGAGAATGAGATGCCATGGGAAGCAGTACATTTCTTTCTTGAGTCTCTGGATGGCACACCGAATCCGGAATAGGCAGCTTGATTCAATATCCTGCCATTGAGTCGATGGCTGGAAATCGCGGACGCAGCAGCTGTAGCAAGCTGAACACATACGTTGATCGGACACCGACACTTGGAGTAGGTCCCGAATGATGAATCAACCGCAATGATGTCAGTGCCAGATCTTGGAGAATGAGTTCTGTTGGCCAGATCGTACAGTACGAGCATACAAGATCGCCAGACCAGCTCAGCGGTTGCAAACATGCAGTAACAGGGGTAAAAATGAGCCAATCGATGAGCTTGCATCTCCTTACAAGTACGGTCAATTGTCCTAACGACCACCTTTTACACCCGCAGAAACGCGGCCAGGGTCCTTCGCGACCCAGGACCGCTCCGGACTGGGCGGCCGTCAAAGACCGCCGGAGTGCTACGGGCTGTAGATGGCGTCAAACCGGACGCGCCACGGTCAGAGCCATGTCAGCAGAGTGTATTCTGGTTAGGACCATGGTGCTTTAGTCCACGGGGAGATGTTCCGCAGCCGTGGTGGATTGCGGACGGGCCCGTTTGACAGGCCTTATTTAGGCCTCCTTTGGGTCCAAGTCGGGTGTAGCCGCGGACACGGTGACACTGGTGTGCCAACAGATCGGTGCGGTGGCTCCGAGCGTCGTCGAAATGAGGCAGTGGTCCCGCTTTCGAGAGGGCGGGACAGGATTTTCAAAGAGTGCGGTGTTACGGAGGCTCGAGACGGCCGAAATCTTCTAAAGCCGCAATATTGACGTTACACGTCGATGTCCGACGGGCGGAAACTTGGCCCGTATATCACTGAACTCTACGCAGACGTAATGCATTATCACGTTATACATCTCGCGCTGCTGGCGGGCTACGGGCAGCCACTCACGTGGAATCGCAACCCAATGCTGCACGGGGCTGTACAACACACTCTTGGTTGGAGCTTATCTTGGCCGCGGCTCCTCAGGCACATCAAACCATCTCCAGCAAGGTCCCGTGTTATGGGGAGTTGGCACGTACTGATCCGGTGAGACTTGGGGACACATTCCTACGCCCGTCCGTCCTCCGCCAACAACAACAGCTCTTGAGAAGGATGCTGACATTGAGAATCACTGATTGCACAACTCAAGTCGTTGGGACGGGTGCGCTACACCCTACCCCCCACCACAGGGCGGAGATCTTCCCACGAGATAATGCCGCCGCGGATGATGTCGATCACAAAAACAAACTCGGACCGGAGTTGGGAGCCGATGTTGGACAAAGTCATCGTCGCGGGCTGCGTTCCTCGGGCCAATAAGGTTACTGACAGCGCTAATCGCCAAAGATGGGAAGAATGACGGGGAAACGAGCTTGCGTGCCTGCGCCCCTTACATACCGGTGAATTCAGACGGTGCTCCTTTCAATCTTGGTGGACGTGGTGCTCCGAGAGGTCGGTGCCAAGCCACTGACGGGGCAGAGAATAGGTCCGGAATGCACATGTCTGGGCGATCAGGGGTAAGTGATCTCTGCTTTTGCTTTTCGCCGACAGGCACCTAGGTGCTCTCCGAATTCGTTGCCTCTCTATTCTATATCAAAACGGGTGCAGCTGCAAATGACATTGCCCGGTGTCGTTCTGGACCATGGCGTAGCGTAATCACGTTCATCCAAAAGCGACAGGATCAGGCTTCGCGTCCTCGACAAAGAAGACGGAAGGCTGGACGGCTCGAGGCGTAGTGGGCTTGTCTGGGTGTCCCGCGGTGCCCCAAGCGAGACACCATGTCTTGGTGTTTGATTAAGCTGATGTTCGTGGCTTGGGCATCAAAGAATGGGCAATGGTCTCGAATATTGTGCCGACGAAAGCGGCAGCTCTACCGGCCATGACCAGGGATCGGGAGAAATGCACGAGAAGCGAAACGATATATAGTCGAGATGGAATGGCCAGGATCAGACGGCATGGTTCTCGACGACTGCTACTCAGCTCACCTTTGGCATACTCTCCCTTGACACATCGTGTCCAGTCTTCCATTATCGTACAGGTATTCTTTACTTTCGAATTTGGCAGGAACCAAGTCTTCTGTTCTTTTCCCTTCTTCTTCCATTCGACCCGACATCGAGAGCCCCAAAATCCTAGATAATACCACCACCCAGCATGCATTTCTCCATCAGTGCAACGATCTCGGCAGCTTTGCTCGCTACCAATGTCGCGGCCCAGCTACGTAATATGCGCATCGGCCCTCAGCCGACTTTAGTACCCAGCTCATCGGCCGGTACTCCCGTCTTCTACTCCACGACCTTCTTAACTTCGACACGAACCACAACGATCAAGCTGTCGGCTTCTGCCACCTCCATCTCCAACTCGACCATCAGCAGGACATCGTCCGCCTCCTCCACGGCCAGTGTCTCTCCCACGTCCGTCCCCGGTCTCACAGCCGACCAGCAGAAGGCTCTCGACCTCCACAACGCGGCTCGGAAGCTGGTTGGGTGTGCCCCTCTGACTTGGGACGCGGCTCTGGCCAAGGACGCCCAGACATACGCGAACACGCTGGGGAAGACCGATGTGATGGCCCACGACCCCGCCAACGGCGGCAGAAACCAGGGAGAAAACCTCTACTACCAGTACGGCAGCAGCAGCCCCGCGTACTCGGCCGCTACGGGCTGGTGGCTCGCCGAGAAGCCCTACTACAGTGGACAGCCTATTCCCCAGAACAGCCGGGATGGAAGTTCGTTCTCCAAGTACGGTCACTACAGTAGGTTTTCATCTCTTGATCCTTGCAAATCTTCGGGAATGTTTCTCTAACTCTGCACAGCTCAAGCTGTTTGGAAGACGACTACCAAGGTCGGCATTGCTTTTGCCAACTCCGCCTCCGGTAAGACCTTTGTTGTGGCCCGCTACTCTCCGGCCGGAAATATGTAAGTCTTTACAACGTGCAGCTCCACCTGACGTAGTGGCTAACATAATTAAAGGGTCGGATCAACACCGTTTTAAATCGCAGGAATAGGCCCGGCAGTAGAATCTATCTCCTGCTGAACGCCGAATGCTCAGGATTTTTTATTTTGGAGCACCAGTGTATTGGGCTCAAGTCTGGCTGATGATGGTACAAAACTGGTGGGATGAGTCTTCATATCTTATCTTCTATTCTAGACAATTTCATTTTTCTTAACGAACATAGGGTGCGCTGGAGGTTTCTTATGTGAAAGTATGTTAACTAAGGTGTCTTGTAGAAGTAATCACGGGAAAGAGCTGTGGAAATGGAGTTAAGAAGTGGATAACAAGGTCTTCTGCGAGGGGCAACCATGATGAATCTACCTCATTTGTATCTAAGTAATAATCTACTCTCTTCGTGAACTCTTCATACGGCGATGAGCCTTCTACTACTGAAAAGATATTCGCGTGAATTCGCATCGAGGAGTCCCAAGCTAGTTACTCGATTATAGCTATCGACAAGATCCGTATGTATGATTTCCGCCCAGCTCCTAGTGCTCCCCGGACTTGAGTGATCCCTTTGCGCTGCTCAACATGTTGCGCCCTGCAGGCCAGTCTCTCCGGATAAAGAGCCGATTTATGACGGCTCATTCGCCCTGACACACAAAGTATGGATAAGGGGTAGTGCACCCAGCAAGGTGAAAGGAGCCATGAGTCCGCCAGACTGGGTGATACATCTGTAAACCCAACTTCGCTAGCGTTGGTTCTTTGTATATCTCATAAATATGCGTGACTCACTCGACTCCCACATCTCTTGCTGTTGGGGTCTTTATCACGACCGATGAACGTATTTGCCAGCTTCTTTCCTCTTGGCGCAAGTAGTCTTCTTGCGGGGGTTTTCCCGCAACAGCACACGTCGCGCCTCACAAATGAGCATCCCCCGCAGTTTTCCGGTAGCTTCTTCTCGAGGAGCCCAATAGTTGTCGAGCACGATATCCGGGAGTCCGCTGGCTGGTTCCCACGTCGTTGCGGGGTGACCGACCCATTCGACTAGATATCGATCCTCGCCTAATTTGGAAGCCTGGAAACCATGGATATGGTGGACGAGCCAGACATTCGGATCCTTCATAAAAAGTTGCCTTCCACCTTTGTGTGCCCAGTAGTCGTGAACCGCGATTTTCGCGTCCTCTTGCAGTATCTGCTCCGGCTCCCAAGTACTCGATCCTTCAAACCATTCAACGCAAAGCTCGAACATGTCGACAGGTTGCTCATTGGCAGGGTCCAGTCGGTGTCCAGAAATTCCCTGAAACGTGAATTTGTTTGCCTTGCCATGAAAACCTTCACCGAGATCAGCGAGCGAACACAGACGAAGCCACCACAGCCCGTAGACATGCTGTGCAGTGGGGAGTTTTCTTGCCTGATGATTCGGCATCCGAATTCGTTGGCGGCACCAAATTCTCTGCCACGAAGACTTCTTTGAATCTCTGTGGTGCTGGCGATAGTTGAGGTAACTTGGAAGCTCGGCGTTTCTCGATGGCGAATGCCACCTTGGCCTGCTTCGTGTCCATGAGACTACCCAATGACCGCCGAAAGTTGAATAAGTCTGTGATTCTGTTGCTCTGGAAGAACGTGGTTGTCTTCACGTTGACTTGTACAGTTTGAGGAATGCCGCAAGGTCGGAGCGAGGTTAAACGGTACCTCATGGGCTGGAGAAAGGAAACGAAGTGGGGAAGAATTGCTCAGCTACCTGCCTGCTTCTCGGCATAATCGAACAGTCACCCTAGCCTTTTCGAATTGGAAGGCGGAGGAAACAGGTCGCACCTTCTCATCTTTGTTTGTCGCGGAACAAAGCAGCCTGGAGCGGCAGGTAAAAAGTGGGGTCCCTGGAGTTGGAAAGAGGGCGGGTTCTTTCCTTCGGTCGCAATTGCAGGATACTCAGATTTGGCTAAAACAGGCATGACCGATATCTGAGCTTGAGCCAGGGCCAAAGGACTGAAGATGTTGTTCGGTTGTCCACCACCAGCCCATCTTTCATGGGGTGGTTATTGTATTGGAGTGCAAGTGCAGACAACAGCCGGGAGCCCTGAGCTGTCCAATTTTTTTCGGGAAGCTAGCAGGTAGCTTTAAATCAGAGGAGAGGTATCATGAAATATCGAAAATCATTCCTGTCGTGCAATCGGATACAAGTCAATATCATCTTCCTAGATGAGACAACCTTGATTTATCCTTGGTTATTTCGTATTATTGATTTACACACCGGGGCAGAATCCCCGTGAAGTTGGTGGGGAAAGTACCTGCCTGGGCACGTGCCTTGGCGTCTTTTGTGATTGGAACCCAGGTACCTTAGGTAAGGTACCTTGGGTACGCAAGCCGCTGATGCCAACATTCCTCCCAAACAGACGTAAAGCTCTCTCTTGCGCTTCGAATGACGATCCAACTTTGCCTTCTATGCCCAACGTCAGCGAACGCATCCGTTCGGGACCTTGAACCCTCGGCGTTACTGACTTCGGGTCTTGTCAAGCGGCCAACATGAACGATTCGAATCCTTCCCAAAGGCCCTCCCGTGCGACCGCGACCGCTAATCGCCTGCCTCGACGAGTCTCAAAAACATCAACACCGACGCTCCGATGTTGCGCCTGTCGTACCATGATGGACGATCTTAGGGAACTTACGCAGTCGCTACACAAAGGCGTACCATCTTGCGACTCCTGGCCGAGTTGATTGGCGTTCACGCGCAACCTAAAGGTCACCACCACTATTTCAGTCCACTGCCATTCGAAGCCCCAAATCACGATTATACCCTTCCGAGTACGGACGTTGACCTCTCGAACAACCACAACCTTATACTACTCGAGTGTACACAAGAATCAATGAGGAGAAATCCAGCTCCGGCCAGAGCACGAATGCTGCCGATCTGGTATTCTCAGGCCGCCCGCGGGAGCATTTGGCCAGACCCCAGCACATCTCCAAGCCCGAACTGCGTGTCTTGATTTTGTTTCTATGCAAACACTGGCACCCTTGTAGAGCAAACCCCCCTTTTCAGCCCCCTTCCCAGATATGAATCGAACATTGAAGACTAGCTCAGCGCTCAGTTCTCCTGGCAGTCAACTCCTGTCGGCCTGTACGCCTCAAGACGGGAATACGCAGAAGGAAGCCACGATGATCCATGCATCCTCCCCAGCAGGTTAATCACCATTGTGTTCATGAAAGAATGGTTTGAGATGCGTTCTGAAGCCATACGCCCACACATAATCTTACATGATGAGTCTCACATGCTCAGCTCAGACACCAAACTTGAACTCCCGATACTTCTTCTGATAGTAGAAAGTAGCCGCCGCACCTGCAGTCGCGAGAGCCAGCGGTATCGGTGCTCGGCCACCAGTCTTGATAGCTCTTGATGCGCCAGCTCCCAAGAGAACGATGCTATTTCCCAAGGCGAGTTCAGCGCCGTAGTCCTTGTTCTCCTTGAGCAGATAGCCTGCGGGGGTGTCAGCTCGCCCCGCTCGTTCGTCTGGATACCAACAGGGACCTACCAGAGTAAGCGTATGCGGCTCCGAGTCCGAGACCAGCGATGAGCGACGGCTTGGATTGCGTCTTCAGGAATCCGGCGGTGCCGCCGACCGCCACTGAGTAGATTGTCAGCCAATTGCGCCACAGTTCCCTTGCAGAGCATAAGATTTTGCTTACGGAGGCCCGCGAGAGTAAATGAGGGGTGATGCGCCATTTCGAAGGATGATTCTGGGGTTCTCGACGGGATGAACAAGTGATGCATGCGGCCTCCCAAAGTCAAATGCCGCTCACACCGGCCGGCGGGAGCTGATCCTGATTACTAATGGCGATAGCGGAAAAGCCTCGGCACGCAATTTCGCTTGTTCCATTACCTATGCACTCAGCAAAAGACATCGCCAGCCGACCCATGATGGTATCCCGAATTTAGGCGGCGCTCAGCCCAAGGAGTGGGCTCAATGTTCAGGATCTTTCTTGAAATACCATTGCGACATGAAACCAACTAGGACGCAAACGAAGCGCGATGCGACAGCTTTGGCAACGGCAATGCGGTTCTTGATTTCACAGCCCGCCTATGTCCACAACGAATTCCGATATGGTGTAGTGGCCAACATGATGCCCTCTCATGAATTTGAGAGGTTAGGCATAGCCCCGAGTTCGATTCTCGGTTTCGGAACATTTTTGCATATTTGTCCTCGCGAGACTATTAGCATTTCAAGTTTCCGCTGCTTATTGAGGTTTCCATTTATCAAGGAAGTGCAACAAGAACAACTACGAAATAAGTAATAAGCTCTCTCGAGAACTTTCTCTTTGAGGGTGTAACTTGACTATTATATTGGTAGTACCGAATGATGTAAAGAACAAATCCGAAGTACCGAAACCCCAATAGAGCAAGGCAATCATCAAAGGCTGGTCGCTTCCTACTAGACAATGAGCCGCTTGCGCTCACACGCGCCGCTCAGAGGCAACTTTACGAACGATGGCGAGGCTTTCGCGCCGCCCGGTACCTGCACCCTCGTCCGCATTCCCGACGACTTCCACGCGCGTTCCCGCAACGTCTGGGGGAGCCCGCCCGCCGCGTCGCGCTGTGCCCAACCATGCGGGTACCGGCTGACGTGACTTGGGACCGCGAGGTTGTTGTGTACGAGTGTGTCTGGAGCCTGTTATGCGCGGTCGACAACCATAACCGAAGCGTGCGCGTCGGCGACGGGGCTGAAGGGGAAGACGAAATTCGCAGCATCCTCATGACTCCGCTGGCGACAGGCGTGGGCCGCATATCCCCCCCCCGAGAAATGGGCTTCGCAGGCGATCCTGGCGATGAAACATTTTGTCGATGCATCAGAGAATCCGGAGGAATGGAGCAGATCAGCAGACTTGAATGGAATGAGCTTGGAAAGCATTGCGCTGAGGTTGGGGCGACTTGGGAGACGAATGCGGCTCAGTCTCCGACTCCAGACAACGAGCGGCGAATAAGCCGCGTAAGTCACACAGATTATAGAAACTAAACAGCAAATTTGATATGAAGAAACGATGTATAAGCCAATCGCTCCTAAAGAAGATATTCTCCCCACGCTACCGCCGCGAAAGAAGCCTTCTGCAGCCATTCTACTCGAGATTTGACACTTCGTTGTTTCCGTTCGTTCTGTAAACGTACAAGTACAAGGAACACTCCTTAGAGTCCCAAGAGCTGCGATAAACAGCACAAGAGTGTTGATTCACATCGCGCCATGCAGCATAACCTCGCAAGTTTTCCCTTTCGGCTCAATCAAAACGAGGTTGGTCATCTCCATGCTCTCTGGAGTTGTTGCTGGGGAGAGGCGTGAACCACCAAATTTCCTAAAGAACATCGCTATTCCATATCGAAGCTCCATGTTATTGTCGTTGTTGTTGTTGTATTATTTAACGCCCTTATTCACCTCTAAGAGGCATAAGGCGTCTGCGTCGGCAGGCTGCTAAGGATACGCATCTACTTACAATGATGAAGAGCAAGTACCTACTCCAATAAACACAGTTTCAACATTTACATATGCTGAAAGGCCTTATAACGCGTCCCCCATGTACAGTGTGAAAAGAGTGAGATACAGAAACAAAATACGCGTAGAGAGGGGCAGAAGTGTCGATGGCAATGATAGTCGATATCCCTTATGTACAGCCATTGGTTCACATGATGAACCTTGCTTCTACCAGCGTATGTCAATGTTTTGTTTTTGTCGTATGTCGTATTCTTGGATAAGGTAGATGATCACGAAAAGCCGCACCAGATTCCCAAAGGACGAGATCGCGGCTGGGATCGTCGATAACTACCTGCCCTTAGCTTTCAGTTTCGGCCCCACGAGTGCTACTCGCTAGGTAGTGGATTGGTTAATTCTCTTGAGACGCACCTGGAACTCGACCATTGGGGTTGAGATCGGTCGAAGGAGGCGACTTGATGGTAGTGGCATGTATCACTTAGCTCATATGGAACGCCCAGCTCTTCCAGGACAAAGATGACCTGAGTAACACAAGACAATCAGCATGGTTTATTGCAACTTACCCTTCCAAAACATATCTCCCATGGGTCCTGGCCGGCCATCTCCTTGTGGCCCCGTGTCACGTGCCGGAGACCTCTGGGGACATCCGGAGACCCTCGGAGACCTATGGGGGCCTCCGGGGACCTCCGGGGACCTAGTGGGTGGTCTCTATATAGGGAGTAATAATTCCCCTAATATTAGGAGAGGGGGGGTTAGAGAAGAATAGTTGTTTTACCTAGCCCTAATATACTAACTTCTTTACTCTATACTATATACCTCTAATATATTCTTCTCTTTATTTATTTAATAGGGGTATAGACTATTAAAGTAGTTATTATAAAATAGATACTATACTACGACCCTCCTAGAGATTACCTAGAACCTAGGTTAATAGAGACTAATTAATATTACTAGCTAATATGTAGGAAAATTATAATAATAAGGGGTAGAATAAAATATAAACCTAAGATAAGAATACTAAGGAATTACTAATTAATTAATTAATAGAAGTAGACTTTAATTAATTAATTATAGAAAAAGAAGATAAAATATATTTTAAGTAGAAATAAGAATAATTAGAAATTATAAAAGTAAGAAGAATAATTAATTCTACTAGTACTCTATTAATTACTTAATTATTATTTATTTACTAGAATATTTTTATTAAGAGATCCTAAATTAAAATATAGGGGAAATATTTCTCTATACTAAAATATAAGGGGAGTAATTAGACTAATTATAATTAGTTTATATTTAATTTAGATATTTAATTTAAAATAAATAATATTAAGAGTAATTTAGAGAGAATTTTATTTACTACTTAGTACTTTAAAGGGCTTATAATAAAATAATAGACCTCTTATATAATAATTAAGTATAATAATAAGGCTAAGGGTATTATTTAGGAGTAGATAAGGGAATAGTTAACTAGTAGTATAGTTAATAAAGGCTTATATATACTTAGTACCTAGGATTAACTAGAATAAATATACTAGAAATTTAATTAAACTTATTAAAATTTTATTAATTTTTATAAAGGAATTAAAATAGAGTATCCCTACTAATAACTAGAGGAAATATAAGTAGCTAGTATTATTAAGTAACTCTTACTTAAGATCTAGTAATTTATTATAGCTAATAACCTACTAAGAACTAGAATTAAATTAAATAATAGAACTAGGAATATTAAACTTATTATTAATATTTAAAATATAAGAACTATATTAAGAGACTAGGGACTTACTAGGAGACTACCTTATATTAATAATTATAATATAAGCTAGAAGAATATAAAGAACCCTACTATAGACTACTCTAATAAAAGTAGATTAAATAAGTATTAGAAGAAAATATTTAATACTCTAAAGTACTTACTAGGTAGTCCCCATAGACTAATTACCTACTATACTTATAAATAAGAAGACTATATTATACCTTATTACTCGAACTATAAAGATTATAATTAACCACACTATAATAATAAACTATACCTACCTAGGGACTTAATAAGTAAGGATAATAAAAGAAACTATACCCTAAAATAAAATAAGGCCTAACTATATTATTTTAAAGTAGAATTAAGGGTCTATATTAAGGGAAAATAGTAGGTTAGTAGAGCCCTTATTAATTATGGAGTGGATAAAAATATAATAAATTAGAGAATATTATTAAAGAATAGTTAGTTATTAGTCCTATAGGAGCCTACTAAAGAATTACTAATAATAAGTATATAGGGGGCTATTAGCCCTAATTATAGAGAAAAGTATATTATTATATAACTAAAGAATAGTATTAAAATAGAAAAGATTATATTATATATATTTAAAGTTAATAATAATAATAGGTATAATATAATATTAGGTATACTCTAGGGAATAGTAGAGGACCTAAGAGTTAATTAGAGGGAACTGGGGTAGACCTTTCTACTAGGTAAGAATAGTATTAAAGTTATTTATATTAGAAAAGGGCTTTAATAGGCTATAAATAATACTAAATTAATACTTATTAGTACTCTAAAAATTAAATAAATTTAATAAAATAATTTACTAGAGGTTATTAATTATAATTATCTAGAGAAACTAGTACTAGTTTTTCTAATTAAGTATATAGACTTTAAGAATATCTTTAATATTAATCTTACTAGTAAAGTAGTAATTATTAGTACTACTTAGAGTTACCCTATTAATTTAGAACTAGGTATAGAGTTACTTTTTAGACTTATTTATTTATTAGTAAAAAAGGAACTTAAGAAGTTATAAGGTTATATTAATAAAGTATTAGAAAGGGGATAAATATAACTCTCTATAAACCTAATAGGTACCCTTATTCTTTTTATTCCTAAGAAGGGGGGTAAATTAAGGTTATATATTAATTACTAGGGGCTTAATAAGGTTACTACTAAAAACTAAGTACTACTCCTACTTATTAATAAAATCCTAAATTAATTATTAATAGCTAAGATTTATACTAAGTTTAATTTTAAAGATATTTATTACTAGGTGAGAATTAAAGAGGGAGATAAATAAAAAATAGTATTTTATACTTAGTATAGACACTATAAGTACTATATTATACCTTTTAATTTAGTTAATATACTTACTACCTTTTAAATATTTATTAATAAAGCCCTTATAGGCTTAATAAATATTATTTATATTATTTATTTTAATAATATTTTTATTTTTTTAAATATAAAGAAAGAATATATTAATACTATTAAAATAGTACTTACTAGGTTATAAGCTAATAGGTTATTTATAAACCTAGAGAAGTATATTTTTTATATAAATATAATTAAGTTTCTTAAATTTATTATTTTACCTATAGGAATTATTATAAAGAAGGAGAAAGTTAAGATTATTACTAAGTAGTTAATACTTACTAGTTTATAAAAAGTATAATAATTCTTAGGATTTACTAACTTTTACTACTATTTTATTAAGAACTATTTTAAAGTATATACTTTTATTATAAATTAACTAGGAAAAATAATTAAAGACTAATTAGTAATTACCCTAGAGGCCTTAGAGGCTTTTATAAAATTAAGGTTACTCTTTATAAGAGTACCTATTCTATAGTATTTTAACCTAAGCCTACTAATATAAATAGAAATAAATATATTAGACTTTATAATTAGAGTTATTCTAAGTTAATAATAACTTAATAAATTATAAAGGTTAGTAGCCTTTATATTATAGAAACTTTAGGGGGTAAAGCTTAGGTATAGGGCACTAGAGACTAAGTTATTAACTATTAGGAATACTATACTCCTATAGAAATATTATTTACTATATTCCTAATATTAAATTTTATTTATTACTAATTACTTAAGTTATTAGTACTTTACTAAGAAGAAAATACTTAATAATTAATAAGTATAATTATTATAAAATTTTACTATATTTAACTTTAAAATTAAATATTAACTAGGTATTTAGAATATAATTAATACTCTATTATAAAAATTAAATTATATACTCCCTAATTAAGAGAGGGCTAATATAAAAAATATATTCTTAAATAACTTCTTAGGATAGTTCTAAGGAGGAAAAGTATATATAATTTACTATAATATATTACTAGGAGAGTATTAAGAAGTTAACCTAAATAATAATTCTAAGATTTCTCTTTAATAGGAAGTAAGTATTATAGACTATACCCGGATAATATTAGCCCGGGCTTTACCTATACTTACTTACCTAGTCCCCACCTAGTGCTCCCCTAGTGGGCCCCTACTAGGCCCCTTATATGTAGACTTTTTATTTATTATGGGAAACTTCCCTTTTCCCTCCTTAGTTTTAAATAAATAATATTTTATATACCTTTTAAGCTAAATAAGCCTAGGCCTAGTTCTTTATATATTTAGAACTTAGTCCTTATTCACTATATAAATAATAATAAGGTTAAGTGTGGCTCCCTACTAATAAATCACCTAATTAGTAAACTAGGCTCCTAGAATAAATAAGAGTTATTAAATAATATAATAGATAATATAATAGAGAGAACTAATACCCCCTATAAAATCCCTATGGGAGGCCCTCCTATAAATAAACTACTCTAGTAATAATTAAAATACTTTATTAATTCTCTCTACTAAAGAATTATAGAACTAATAAATAAGCTAATAAGAAGGAATATTACTACCTTAATAAGCCACCTAGTACCTCCCTAGGTACTTATATTTATTACTCTCCCTATAATAGAGAATACCCTAGCCCTAATACTAGCTATAACTCCTACTGTGTAAGTAGCTAAATACTCTACTCCCCCCCTAGTAGTTACCTACTACTAAAAGCCCTTACCCCTCCTATTAAAGTTCTTAGGTAAGTAAAGGGAATACTGAATTTAGGCTTAGTAGATAAAAACTAAGCTCAAAATTAATAAGTACTTCTATAATAATAACCTTAAATATTAGTACTTAATTAATACTTATTTAAATACTAGTCCCTAGTAAGTAATTAAAACTTTTTATATAATAGGGGGTCTAGGTAATACTTATAATTTAGAAGTATTTATAATATACTTAAATTAGATATACCTAAATCTAAATAGTTAACTCTAAGTAATAGCCTAATTATAAAGGCTCTAGTAAAAGAATAATAAGAAATTTATTACCTTTCTTCCCTACTTTAAAAAGACCTTAATAGAAACTAGTAAATATAATTAACTAAATATAGTCTAGATTTCTCTCTTAGAGGTTACCCTAGTACCTTACTTAAAGGAGCTCCTAATTATTATAGAGCTCCCTATAAAATATAATAAATAACTTGCAAAGGTCCAGGATATTATATAAAAGTTCAAATATATAAAGGGACTAGTTAGTTATTACTTAGTACCCCACTATAGGACTACTAATTATAATACTAATAGGAATATTATAATAATTAACTCTATAGTTAAGTAGTATAATTACTAGGACTCTATAGGGTCCCTCTTCTCTACTAATAATAACCCAAAGTATTAAAGAGACCCCTATAAGTACTATAATTATAGTAAAGTGGACTATATCCGGTGGAATTATTTAAATTAGAAAAAGAATACCTCTATAAAAGTCTTAAAAATTAAATTACCTATAGGTAATATAAATAAAGACCTAGGGAGTAATAATAACCCCTTAAGTAATAAAGAGTTAGGAAAAGAGTAACTCTAGTATAAAATTAGGTACTAGGGCTAACCTAAGTAGAAGTTTAAAAATAGAGGGAATAATAAAAGCAGGAATAAAAGAGTAACTAATAATTAACTACTATTTAAATAAGAATTAATAAAGGCCACACTATTTATATATTAATTAATACTAATTATAATATATATATTATTATTAATACCTCCCTTATAAAGAGACTCTACTTATTACTTATTAATAAAAGGAAGAGGAAAATAAGGGGGTATATTATTAAACTATTACTTAATAATACCTAGGGAATTATTATTTTAACCCTAGAAATTAATAAATATATATAAAAAGTCTATATTTATATAATTAAAAGCCTTTATCCCCTCCTATACCTTAATAAGTCTTAAATAGAGAATAACTAAGTAGTCTATAATACTAGGGCCTAATAAATAACTTATAAGAAGGTAGGTATAATAGCCTACTTAGAATACTAGGAGGAACTTATAAGTCTTTAAGAGATCTAATTAGCCTACCTACTAGGGGCAAACTCCTTTACCTTCCTATACTAATACGTAGCTAAGGCTAATAAGGAGGTACTTACTACTTACTAGGTAATATTTATAAGCCTAAAGGATATTAAGAAGGCCCTAGTACTAAAGAAGCCTATTAACCCTAGGAATTATATACTAATATATATTCTTAAGGAGTTCCCTAACTTATTCTAACCTAATATAGCTTACTAGTTACCCCCTATTTACCCTAGTATAAACTATAAAATCCCCTTAATCCTAAATAAAAAGAGCCACACACTAGAGCTCCCCTAGGGGCTATTATATAATATATTAAGAGAGGAGCTTCTTATACTAAAAAAGACTTTAGAGGACCTACTAAATAAGGGCTTTATTAAAGCTAATAATTCTACTATAGGGGCCCTAGTACTCTTTATTAGGAAACTAAGAGGAGGGATTTATTTCTATGTGAATTATTAGGCCCTAAATACTATTACTAAGAAAAACTAATATCCACTACTCTTAATCTTAGAGACCCTCTAAAGAGTAGCCACTATAAAATAATATACTAAACTTAATATAATTATAGCCTTCTATAAAATTAGGATTAATAAAACTAACTAGGAAAAAATAGCCTTCTAAATAAAGTATAAGTTATTTAAATAGGTAGTCTACTCCTTTAACCTTACTAGGGCACCTACTACCTTCTAATAATATATTAATACCTACCTCTACTAATTCCTAGATAACTTTATTATAGCCTATATAAATAATATCCTAATTTACTCTAATAAGTCCTAGAGTAATTATAAAAATAAGGTCCACTAAATACTTAACTACCTCTTAACTACTAAGTTATAATTAGACCCTAAGAAATATAAATTCTCTATTACTAAAGTTAAATATATAGGCTTTATAGTAACCACGGGAAAGAGTATTTCCTATAATCCTAAGAAGTTAACTATAATTACTAGCTAGCTCCCCCTAATAACCCTTAAGGGGGTCCAAAGTTTCCTTAGGTTTATTAACTATTATAAGGTCTTTATACTTTAGTATAATATAATTATAGAACTATTAATAAAGTTAATAAAGAAGAATACTCCCTTTAAGTAAGTATTAGAGTAGTAGTAGGCATTCTAAAAACTAAAGTAGCTCTTTATAATAAAACTAATACTCCACTAATTTAACTTAAATACCCTAATAATAGTAAAAATAAACTACTTTAACTTTATACTAAGAGATATATTAACCTAGGAAAATAAGTAAGGTACTAGGTACTTAGTAGCCTTCCACTTATAATACCTCTCCCCTATTAAGTATAACTACCCTATCCATAATAAGGAACTTTTAATAATATTATCCTACTTAAGAGTATAGAGAGTAGAACTAGGGAGTACTAGGAAATTTAAAGTACTTATAAATTATAAGGGTCTTAAGTACTTTATAAAGAAGTAATACCTCACGGAAAAGTAGAGCTAGTAGGCTAAGGAGTTAACTAAGTATAACTTCTACCTTAAATACTAACTTAGTACCTAAATAATAGTCCCTAATACTCTCTCACACTAGGAGTAAAATACCCCTAAGGGCTAGAATAATAACTAATAATAGAAGTAAGTAATTTAGGTTATTCCTAATAGTACCTAGCCTAGTAGGCCCTAAGTAAGCTATATAGGAGTTAATAATACTTAAATCTTTAATAATAGGCCTAATCTCTAGGAACTCTAGAATTACATTATAAAAAAGAATACCTAGTACTAGTAAGTCTATATAATTATCTACTAGGGGGACTATAGTCTCCCACTAGACCTCTACCTTAAAGTATAAATTATAGAGTATAAAATAAATACTCTAGGTAAGCTAGTATTTTAGGGGAGACTATGGGTTCCTAGTAATAATAATACAAACTACCCCCTAAATAAACTTAGGATAAAGCTAGTATAGGAATCCTATAACTCTAGTACTATAAATCACTTAGGGAGGAATAGTACTCTAGAGATTATAAGTAGAAAGTTCTACTAGCTAGAGTAGTCCCAGATAATATAATAGTTCATAAGAAACTATAATATATATAGAGGGGTTTATATTTAAAAGTAGACTAAGAGGGATTTCCTAAAGCCCCTCCTAATACTTAATTAATTATATTCTAATCTCTCTATAGACTTTATTACTAACCTTCCTCTAATAAAGGGGAGGAAGAACTACTACTTATAAATTATTATAAACTACCTAGGTAAGTCCCTAACTCTAGAGGAGATAAATATAATAGAGACTAAAACTTATACTTAGTAATCCCTTACCTACTACTACTACTTCTATAGAATACTATAATTTATTATTAATAATAGGGGGTTAAACTAAGTAAGTTACTTCTAAAAAGAGTTCTATAAGCTAATAAGTATAACTCACTTACTAAGTACTAAGTACTACCTATAGACGGATAGTAGTATAAAATAGTATAATTAGGAGATCTAAGCTATACTAAGGGCCTTTATTTACTAATTCTAGGATAATTAGGGGGACCTATTATTTATTATTTAACTAGTACTCTATAACTAATAATATAGCTCTATTAGGATAATACTTTTCTTTATAGAGTATAAATACTATATTAACCTAATCCTAGTAATAAAGGAGGTTATTAGAATACCCTCTAGTAAGGAGGTAGTAGCCTAGTAGTTAATTAATTAAATTAAGTTAATTATAAAGTTCATCTATATAGAGATAATATTTATATAATAAAGAGCTAAGAACTAGGCTAATAAAAAATAATTACTAATAAAGAAGTACTAGGTAAATAATAAAGTATAATTAAATATAGCTAATTATAAGTCCCTATAATTAAGTAAGAAGCTTACCTAGCTATATTATAAGTATAAAATAGTATAAGTAATATCCCCCCTTATAATAGAATTTAATATACTAGGCTCTATATACCTAAAATTCCACATGGACCTCCTCTAGAGGGCTACTAATAACCCCCTACCTAAGTAGGTTATAGTAAACACACAGCTACCTCCTATTATAAATAATAATAGTAAGGCTAAATAAGAGGTTAAGAATATTCTAGTGGTGAGGTCCTACTAGGTGGGTAGAGGGTAGTAGAGGGAGGCCCTCATAAAGTGGGTTAAGTATGTGGACCCAATATGGGAGCCAGTAGCCATAGTAGTGGAAATAGTAGCCCTAGAGTAGTTTAAGAAGAAGTACAGGAATATCACATTAAATAATAGTAACCCAGCAGTTACCCCCCCTAGAATAGGAGGGGGGGGAGGGGGGTAATATTATAAGTTATACCTAAATAATATTAGCCCGGGCTTTACCTATACTTACTTACCCAGTCCCCACCCAGTACTCCCCTAGTAGGCCCCTACTAGGCCCCTTATATATAGACTTTTTATTTATTATGGGAAACTTCCCTTTTCCCTCCTTAATTCTAAATAAACAGTATTTTACGCACCCTTTAGGCTAAATAAGCCTAGGCCTAGCCCTTCACAGTAAGAAAAGCCTAGTTATAGAATAAATTCTATTAATAATTATTATAAAAATAAATAAGTACTAAGTAATTAATAAATAATAATAATATATTTAAATATAATAATAGCCTATTTATTTTAGATAATTATATTCTTAAGTAGGAAGTAATAAAAGTATTTTATAATAAATTATTTACTAATTACTTAGGAGTTACTAAAATATTAAAAAGAATATAAAAATTATTCTTTTAGAAGTTATAAAAAAAGAATATAATAAGTTATATTAAAATATATATAGTATATTAGAGGACTAAACTATAATATTATCTCCTATATAATATACTTACTCCCCTATTAGTACTTACTAAGCTATTTAAATATATAATAATAGACTTTATTATTAAATTACTTAAGTTACCCTAAAGTAAAAAGAGCCTATATAATTTATTATTAGTAATTATTAATAAACTTACTAAGTATACTTTTTATATACCTACTAGGGAATTCCTTACTATAAATAAATTAACTAACTTATTAATAAAGTATTTATTTTTAAAGTATAAATTACTAAAAACTATTATTTTTAATAGAGAGTCTCTATTTACTAATAAATTCTAGGTAGAGGTATATTACTTATTAGTTATTAGGAGGGCCCTTAGTACTACTTTTTACCCCTAAATTAATAATTAAATTAAATAACTAAATTAGTATATTAAGTATTTCCTTTATATATTTTATAATATTAATTAGAATAACTAAGTAGACCTCCTACTTATAACTTAATTTATATATAATAATACCTATTATAAAGTTATTTAATTATTATTAGTAAAAGCTCTTATAAGTTACTTATTAATTAGACTTAATAATATAATACTAAACTTAATAAAAATTAAAGAAGTACTAGTAACTAAGGATAAAGCCTAGAAGTTAATTACTAGGAGAATAACTATAATCTAATTACTTTATAATATTAATAAAACTTATATAAAGTATTATAATTATAAATAAATAATAATTACTTTTATAATAAGAGACTTAGTATTACTCTCTATAAGAAATATTAAATAATAAAGACTCTCTTATAAATTATTAAATAAGTACTTAGGACCTTTTATTATAAAATAAATTATTAATAGAGGTTAAGTATATAAATTAAATATTAAAGCTTATTATTAAATTTATAATATTTTCTCCTCTACTTACCTAGAGCCTTATTTTAGTATAGTAATATTATTAAGAGATATCCCTATTAAAGAACTAAAGAATAATATATACTTAGTAGAATATATTATTAACTATAAGGAATTTAAAAGGAACTAGTAATACTTTATTAAGTAGAAAAATTATAATAATATTAAGAATTTATAGGAATTATAAAAGAATATTATTATAAATTTAAAATAATTTTATAAAGTAAAATTAGAATAATAAAATTATAATAATTATAGAGGAGTAGTAAGGAAGTAGTAGGTAGTATACTTAATAATAGAGGTATAGGAACTAATTTACTATTTTATAATAAAAAGCCTAACTTAAAAAGAAAAATAGGGTATTATACTTAAAAATAAAAAGTACTAATAATAGCTTACTAGGAGTACTTTAGTAAGTCCTTAGTACTCTTATTAGTAAGGGGCCTACTTCTCTACCTCTTTCTCCTTCTTTTTCTCCCCCTTAAAAATTATAATAAGAATATTATAATACTATAAAGTATTAGTATTAGAATAGTAATAAATAAGTATTAAATAATATTAATTTACCTACTTTATATAAAGAGTAAATATCTCCTCTAAGTAAGTAGAGATAATTCTAAGTACTTATATTTAGGTAGTAATTAATACTTTAATAATAGTATAGTAGTACTCTATTTTAAGTATTTACTTAGTAATCTTAGTGGCTAATTACTTACTACTAGTAGCCTAGGCCTTAAGGGTAATTACCTAATACTCCTCTAGAACCTAGTTCTATTCTTAGTTTTAAGTTTTTCTTTTCTTAATTAAGAGATTAATTTTATTCTTTTTACTTTAAAAAGCCTTTTTAATTATTAATTAAGTAGTAATAAACTCCTCCTAAGTACTAATTAAATAATAGAAAAATAAAGGAAGAATAAGAATAATTACTTTATAATTATTATATTAGGAGGCCTTATTAGGGGCCCCCTAGGCCTTATTTATAAGGACTTTTAAGTAATTAATTAGACTAATTATAATATAAGTAGGTTATTAATAATTAGTAGAGCTTTAAAGTTAAGAGAAAGAAATAATTTATATTAATATAAGTTTTATTATTATTAGAGTTAATATAATACTTATACTTAGTAAAAGTAATTATATTAAATATATTAAATAATTATTAAGAATTTACTAGAGGGGTAATAATAATTTACTCTTAATTTTAAAATAAAAATAAAACTTCTAATTAGAGTACTAAAGGGACTAGTAATATAAGTAATAGTAGTAAGTAAGGCCCTAGAAGGCCTTTTTAGAGTTAATATTCTCTAATTTAATAAAATTAATAAGGGTATTTAAATAAATAAAAGGAAAAAGAAAAAAAAAGGAGAGTAGAGGAGGGGTAATAGTAGTAGTAGTAATAGTAATAATAAGGTTAATAATAAAGTTAAAGAGAAAAAGAGGAAAAGTTTTAAATTATAAAAAATTAAAGGGATATTTATATAGTTTTCTATAAAGAGTAAAATTTAGGAGTAATATAATTAAAAATATAATATTATAATATTTTATACTTATATTAATAAGAAGTAATTACTAAAAAAATAGTAAATTATTATTAAATAATTTATATTTAATAATAAATAATTAAAAATATTAATAAAGGGAGTTAATAATAATAAGGTTTATAAGGGTTCTAAAAATATAAGAATAATAGGAAATAATTATTTTAGAGAAGGGCTTTTAAAAATAATAAAAACTTTATAAA
This sequence comes from Colletotrichum agaves, assembly GCA_036785465.1. NCBI lineage: Eukaryota > Fungi > Ascomycota > Sordariomycetes > Glomerellales > Glomerellaceae > Colletotrichum > Colletotrichum agaves. The sequence continues at coordinate 65,863 of JAXISO010000196.1, forward strand.
ATAATATTAACTTTTATAATTATTTATAATAAAAAAGGTATATATTATAAGTAGAGGAGTATAAAAGTATTTATAAATAATTATTAAATAATTCTAAGTATATTAAAAGGACTCTTTAAATAAATTAATTCCTTATTACTAAATAATAAATTATAGGGGTAATTATAAAAGGGTATAATAACTCCTAATTAATTACTCCTCTAAGTTATTAGGAGACTTAAGAAAGAGTTTATTTATTTATAATTTAGGATATTAAACTATAGAATATAAATACTATAAATAATTAAAATAATAGAGGTATCCTACTAGGGAGCTATTAATATAGTACTTATAATTTACTTAAGGGGCCCTAGGTTAAAATATTAATTAAAGTATAGGAATTTATAAATAAATTAGTTAAGAAATAGTAGTAGATTATTAGAGACTCTTTAAATAACCTCTAGTTAACCCCTAGCTAAGAATAGCCTAGGTTTAGAGGGGGGATTGTATTATATACTGGAGACCTCTAAGGATATCCAGAGACCCTCGGAGACCTATAGGGGCCTCCGGGGACCTCCGGGGACCTAGCGGGTAGTCTCTATATAGGGAGTGATGACCCCCCTAATATTAGGAGAGGGGGGGTCAGAGAAGAATGGTCGTTTTACCCAGCCCTAATATACTGACTTCTTCACTCTGTACCATACACCTCTGACACCCAGAAGATCATTGAGCTTGAGATCGTGGCAGGACAAGGGGTTCTGAGGACTCACCGGCCATCCACACGCGAATAGGCTGGATGGCTATGATAGTTGATGTGAACTTGATGAGTTATCAAATGACGTCGATATTTGGATTATAGGCGCAAAGGATATTGATGCGCGGAGGGTGTATTATGACTCGACTATGTGTAGTTTATACTCAACTAATCTCGACTGGTAAGTCCGCTGCGTCAAACAAAAGTGTCCAGTCTAAGTGAAGTTTGTAACTCGCTGGGCGGAATGAGATGGTAAAGAATGATTATTTGAATGCCGAGTAATCATTATGGTCTAGGGAACCTGTTCAATCCAGCTGGCATAATAACTTGTACATTGAGCCGATTTCGTACTATTTAGCCGACCTCACCTCTAAATCAAATTCAAATTACCAGTGTCTTAGGGCTTGTCAATAATATTGGACTCTTTTAAGACTTGAACCCAGGTCTCATGATATTCAACCGTTCTCTCAGCTGCCCTCAGGAATACTGTCATTGGCTGTAACCGTTGGGTGGATATCCTTCTACTAAGCTTAAAGCTTATCGATTGCTGTCTATTGTCTCTTGACAAAAGGACTCCCCGATCATAACAATTGAATGAAATAGGCGTGGTTTCTGTCGCAACTCGCTGGATTCTCACTCAAACATTGCGCTCTATGCAAACGATTCAGTTGTGGTACCCCTTATATTAAAGCCTACTAAACGGCTGATGGAATACTATGTTCATCGCTGCAAAAGCAAATGAGAATTTGTCTTGCCGATGATGCGAATGCATGCTCGTTCGATATACCTTCGTCCCAAGTCGCCCAGATTGCGCGCTTTACGGAGCGACTGAAGATGTCGGAGGAGCAATGCTTCAAGCGCCTGCGGGTACCCAATGCCTTCCCAGAACGTGGTTGTGAGACATCTCGAGACAGCGGACAGCTGTTTAGCGGAATTCGCCAGTGCCATGGCAGAAGGTAAGAGGGATGGAGCTCTGCTTCTTGATGCAAGCAGTGATGGCTCCAGCAATCCAGGTGACGCCCTCGTAGGCACCATTTTCGTGAGAGTCGGCAATGAAGGTGCCGGTCTGGTGGAGGCTACCGACGCAGCCCTGGAAGGTGCGGCCGTACTTGCGGTCGGTCCAGGGGCGGGTGATGACAACACCAGTCTCGCCGTCGCCGACAGTGCCGCGGATGAGGTAACCCTGCAGGGTGGTCCAGGACTCAGAGTAGTTGATGCCCACGCTGGTCTTGAGGGCGTCCTTGATGACGCCGATGTCGAGACCTGCGCTGACCTGGACAGTGTTGGAAACAGAGTAGGACTTGGAGATGGTGATGTCGATGCCGCCCTGACCGGCTCCGATGACGACGGGGGACATCTGCACGTCCCAGTCGACGAAGCGCTCGGTGCGGTCGATGACGGTCTGGTAGTTGCTGTCGCAGTCGTCACGCTTGCCGGGACCGCTCTCGGTGGTGTTGACGGGGAGCTCAGAGAGGCGGTCGCCGGCCTTGAGCCACTCGGTGTCGAGCTCAGGAGCCTCGGGCTCAATGTTCATGGTCTTGAGGAGCAGGTTCCAGGTGTCCTCGGTGATGATCTGGGCTAGGGAGAGGATGTAGAGTCAGCAGATATCCTGCTTCTGAACACTGTCAGGTACTTACAGCGGCCCTCTCCGAAGACGATGAGCTCGCCGTTGCGGAGGTCACGGTCGACGTCGGTGACGTTGGTAATGACACCGTTGTCGAGGATGGGCGCGGCGCTGACTGCAGCAGCGGCGGCCGAGAGGAGGGCAACGACGCGGACGGAAACCATTTTGAACAGAGGAGACCGGTGGATTAGACACGAGAGTCGAGTGAGAGAAGATGATGAGGGTGGTGAAGAAGAAACGCCAATTAGTGGTGTTATGGACGGACTTTATAGACAATTTTCGACGAGCATCACGACTTCATGTTTCCGACACACCGCATCACCTTCACTTACGAAATGAGAGATATCTCACGCCTGCAGACCCTCATCGTTGCTGTTGAGTTCATCCGAAGGTCTGGTGAAGTTGCAGGCATTCGCTATCAGCCAAAGTCCCACAACTAGGAAGGGCCTGGACCTTGCAACCCAAGGTGGGACGACTCAAGTAGAATTGAGACCCCTTCCTGGTACATTCAGGGGTCGATCTTCTCCATGTTCCCACGCCCGTCCCGCATACCCGGCTTCTGTGCTATTTTCAATCTCTGACAGGGCAAAGATCAGCTTCGTGTTCATCGCTGTGGCACCGGCCTGACGTGTTGATTAGCTACTTTTTCAATTGAGGTTGGGGTGCCCCCGTTCAGCGCGACTCAGAAGCCATCACGAGCGACAATTGACGGTCTATCTAGCATCCAACATGTAGCAAAGGCCCAATTAATTCCCACCAACACAACAAATTCATCAAGATAAAAAGTACCAACACTGCAGGATCGCAAGGAACGGTCAACGAGTAATGTAAATCGATAGAAATTGATAGCTAGTATCCAATAGATTGAGCACGCCTCGATGAGGAAAAGACGGTAAACATAGAAATTACGAGATAGCATTATCTTGGTTCTCAGTCGTAGATGTGAAGAACTTCTCTGGGACTCGAACAGAGCAGATGTATTTCAACCCCATCGGATCCCTCTTGTCGGACTGAGTCTACCCACTGATCAACCTTCCCGACTGTCAACCTTTCTCAGCACCTTCTCCTGCCCTACCTTGATCCTTCTACTTTCCATAACCGACTTCGAAATGCAGATCTCCACGCTCGCTACTTTCGCAGCCCTGACCGCCGTGTATGTCTTTCCCCACGTTACGTTTTTTCGTCCATGATGAGGCTAACAAGCTGACCCAGCGCGGTTGCTGACCTGCACAACGCCGCTGTTTGCGTCAATGCTCGCGCGTATGGCAGCACTGGTAACGGAACCCCGTGGGGTCTCGGCTACGGTTCCTACGAGCACTACGACATCGCTGTCGATGCCACCAAGTGCGCTTGCGCCATGTACAAGAACCGCAACACTGGAAACGAGCAGTGGGACCAGTGCCCTGACTGCACTTTCGTACGTTCCCTTTCCTCAACATCTTAGCCTGGTTTAATGGGAAAACGCCGACTAATTCTCGTCTAGGACGGTCTCCAATGCACTTCCGCCGGCTGGCACATTGGTGGTGACGAGGTAAGTTCATTATATCGTTCTCGGTCAGGAAATCAAAGCTGAAAATGGCTCGTCTTAGATAACCTACTACTGCTCGGTTAAGTGCGGTGCCGAGGGTGCCGAGGCCAATTAATTAGGAGTTCGTGGGAGAGAGACATCGGAAAAGGTCCCAATGGAAATTGACACTTGATACCACAATGTGCTTTGGCATTTTTTAGACGTAGATACTTGAATAATGCTGTATTTACTTCGAACGTGGTTCATATCTCACAGTCCCATGCAGCTTTTATTTACTCATACACTTTATTCTTGGTTTTACAATTTCGGTACCCCAGATTTTAGTTTCCCTTTCGCACAGGCCAAATGTGAATCCGAAGCCGTGCTTAAACTCTGCGCTATTGTGGAAAGCGAAAGGTGAAATGATGACCAGGGCTGCGGATCTGCCTACTTCTTGAACTCAGTTCTAAGCCCTATTTCGACTTCAAAATTACGTTGACCATTGTCGAGAGGCTCACTCTGATTGATCGCAGGTACTGTTAGTTTGTCACTGTTGGTTACCGGTCGCATCTCCGTCTTTTGCGTTGTAGTCAAACTAATTGTCCGATGGCCCCCAGGGCGCTTGCATGGTAACACCAATACCACCTAACGTCGCATACATCCCGCACCGCCAAACTCGGCCACTTCAGCCCAGTATTTCTTCGGGAGCTTCCGTTGTTGTGGACCTCAATCCAGACTTTAGACGACAACTCGCGCGGATTCTCAGCGTCTCTGTCCGCGTACGTCCCTCCCAACCTCGTGCCTTGATTTAATGGGCCTTCACTTACCACAATCTAACATACGTATTGAACTTACGAATCAGCGAGGAACATACCGGATTTTGCCTAGTTGATTCCAGGACTGATTCAGGAACGGAAAGATGTTCAGGAGTGTGCTAGTCATGTAGAGCGGGACGTGTTTGTTGGGAACTGGGCCGGTGGGTGTTAATGTTAAATATGGAGCTGCAAAGTGAGGACGTTAGCTACGTCGCTGGAGCGAACCCCAAGCGACGCTAAGGCCGCCAGTCTATACCTACTAGAGCTATATATAGTATAGCCCTACTTAGGTAAAGTTTATATTAGTTTAATATAGGTTTGAAAAGATTATTAAAGAAATAAATACCTAGAACTTAATAAATTCTAATAATTCTTTTATTTTAAATTATAGAAATTCTATAATTTTAATACTTTTATATTATTATTATAAAGTACTATACTACTATATAAAATATAAGTAAATATATATAGTATAATTATTAGTTTAATTATTAAGTTAGTATTATTATAACTTAATTAAAAAGTATTCTAAAAACAAAATAATAAAATAAAGTCCTTATAATATTATTAAATAAACTTAAAATACTATTAATATAATAATAAAATATATAAGTATACTTAACTTATATGTATTATATTCCTAGTTAGAATTAGACCCTTAAAGCCTATATAGTGGAACTTAGACTAATACACACAAAATCATTCACGTCCCCACTAGGTAGACAGCGAGGTTCTCACGAGCGCCCGTTAGACCCTTACCTTTATTCCCAAAACCATTATTGGGGCCTTGCATAATGAGTGAAAATCTCGCTTCCGTGCATGGAAGGATCTTTTGATCTTCTTTCTCTTTATTGAATATCTCAACTTTAGGTCTGAGGACTGAGCGGGAGAAAAATGCAATGTAATGAGACTTTGTCAGAAATTGTCTGCCTGCAGCGCCCACCGCCACACTGGATTGTCGACTCAATTGCTGAATGAGACCGAGAGAATACAGCAGGTTCTGACTCGAACGCAAATATTGCCACTGAATTAGAGCCGCCCAAGTCTGAAGTGAGGGAACATACCTTTGTTCATTTGGTTTACTGAGAACCCATTTGCTCGACTGGTGGTGTGTATGATCACGAGAGCTAATGCAATGTTGACTGAAGTGTATATCGGGGCAAGAAGAATGATAGAAGTTTCCTTCGTCGTGGATATTTGGAAGTCTCATGCCATACACCGAAATACATGGTCTCATTCATTTTCTCTCACTTAACGAGCCACGTTGGACGCTGATCGGGCTCAGCGGAACTTCAAGCAAAATAGCTGCTGTAACTTAGATGCTCCTGCCCTCACAAAACTTTACAAACCAGCTAGAAATAACTAAAGGAGCCTAAGAGCTAATTGCAGTCGTGGGATCTAGTGTGCACCTAGCTTAGCGCCATATTAGTGCTGCTTTTTCTCCTGTAAACTCAAATAAAGCTTCTTTCGTTTTCTTATTCTGTTGCCAATTTTGAGGGGAGGCGCTTTGCTTGGATCAGAAACAAAGAAGACCTTGCAAGATCTTATTCCCAGCAGTGTTTGTGATGCAAACACGGGCCAGTACTTGGCTGGTCTTTGATTAATCACATCGCAGTCGGCCTTACTTGGGCGAGGCAAGTTGATTTCCTGACTCCTGCACCAGACCACAACAGAGCACTCAGCTGGAGTCGGGCAAGCACAGATGGATCAACCTCTTCACTTATATAGGCATACCCTTGATATTGTCACTGACGCCTGGCGGTGACACAGGCAGGATGTGGCTAGCCAGATTGGGCCTGAAACTAGTGGGATTCCAGATCAATTTGCTTAATGAGTCCAACTAGCGCAGCAACCCGATCAGTCAAATTAAATCCGAGGGTATTATTTGACTATTTGACTAGTGAAATGTTGTATATTTGACTATTTGAATAGATATTTGTTTGATTTGATTTATATACCTAAATAGGAAGTTAGTGAAATTATTATGAGATTAAGAGAGTACTAGACTTATATATTTATCCCTCTTAATCCCTAATATAAAAGTATTAGCCACTTAAAGTAATAGTTAAGCCTTAAATCTAGTTCTAGAGGTACTAGGCCTCCTTTAATATTAATAGCTTTATTAAGAGTCTCTATAATAATAATATTAACTTAGTTAGGTTAAAAGTTCTCTTATAGTTAGTTATTATTACTAGGATTATAAAAATATTAAGGGTAAGTTTATTAAGGGTTAGGAATATTTAATAATATAAAATCCACTACTTAATAGGGTTAATAATAGGTTGGGTAATAGACTAGTGGAAGTATTAATTAAGTTTAGAAGACTTATTAATATAGGCCTCCTCTAATTTATTATTAAATTATTAGTAATATTTAGAGTTTTTTATAAGTAGTAGTATTACTAGAGAAGTAAATAATTTATAGGATAAAGCTAAAGATTATTAATATTATTATTAATAAATATATTAATATTATTAGTAATTATATAATTTATTTTTAGTATTATAAAGTTAATATTATTATTTAGGTAAAGTTTATTATTTCTTAAGTTATTATAGACCTTACCTAGAATAGAGAATAATAGAGGTAATATAGAGATTTAAGTTTTTAAGTATAATATAGTACTTATTAAGGAGTATTTAAGTATTAAGTATAAATAACTAAAAGTAGTTATATAAGTTAAAGTGCTTATTATAGAGCTCTTAAATATAATTATATTATTTATAAGGGGTATAGTTATTATATATATAGGTAAGTATATTATTAAGTATTAATTTCTATTAGGTTATACTTTATTAAAATAACCTTAACTCTCTTATTAATAATAAGGGCTAAAATAGAGTAATTTGTGAGGTAGTAGTACTAATTTCTTTATAGGTTAGTATTTTATAGAGCTTCTTTTAGTCCTTAAGATAATTAATAAGGTACTCTATACTTATTATAATTTCCTAAAAATAATTATACTTATTACTCTTACCTTAGCCCTAGTATTATATAATTTATTTATAGAGAGACTTAAGAATCTCTTTAATTTTAATTAGTAAATACTAATTATTTATTATAAGGGTATTCTTATTATAAATATAGTTCTTAGTTTAAGAAAGAGTCTTATTATTAAGGATATATTTATTAATTTAATTCTACTTAAGGAGGGCTTAGTTAATTATTATATATATAGAGTTCTATTTTATAGTATTATTTTGGATGAGTTATAACTCCTGAGGGGAGGCTTTAAAGATTGTGAAGTTATTATTAGATTTGTTATTGATCTCTAGGAACTTCTTAGTATACTGAGGGGAGGATTTAATATACTTAATTATATTATGAAGCTTTATAATTGGCCCTTTGAATTACTAGGTTTCTAAGTATATTTTTAATTCCTAGACTATAATAAAATTATTAGTTTTATCCTTAAAAGTATTCTTATTTATATTAAATAAGAAAGCCTAGCTAATAAGGTTAAGAATATAGTTATAATAATATATTTATTAATTAAGGATATTAGTAATTATATAATTTAGTGAGAGTAGAGAATAGAGGGATTTTAAATAAGTATTATTATTCCTAGTATTATTAAATATTATTATATTAATAATATTATAAAAATTCTACTCTTAAATTATTTAATTTAAGGTAAAAGTAATATTTATATTATTATAATAACTAGGCTAGTATTATAGGCTAATAAGGTATTGGGTTTACTTTATTAATATATTAAAGAAGTAGTAGAATACTACTAGAATTATGTATTAATTAGGGGAGGTTTATAAGTTAAAAGAGAGATGGATCTTTATTATTACTATATTAATCTCTTACTTAATAAGTTTCTTCTTAGCCTAGTAGATTTAACTAAGGCTTTTATATTAGCTTATATAAAATTATAAGATCTAGGTATATAGATTAGGGTTAAACTAGAGGAGTAGAGTTTAGAGAAAGGAATTCTTAAATACTAAGAAGGGATTTATAGTATTAATAATAAAGCCTATATATAACTCTTTAATTATTATAACCTAGGACTTTAATATTATAATAGGGGTAAATTAATATTATTTAAATAGTAGTTTAAGGTCTCTATTAATAGTAAACTTATTATAAGTTTATTTTATACTAGGGAGAACTTTATAAATTACTTAGAAATAAGTTATTATTAATAATATTCCTAAGGCCTTAAATAATATAACTTTACCTCTCTTATTATAATAATAATAAATTTAAAAGTACTTCTTATAAGTTATTAGAGGAATAACCTTAATAATAAAGAATTATTATAGGCTAGTCACTAAATAGTAACTCTATAGTACCGAAATAGTATTATACTAAACTTAGGGAGGGAAGGGAAGAGTTTACACAGAGTATGCAAACTCTATTATATCCTTATAGGGTTCCCTAGTAGGGCCCACTCCAGTTATTACGTATAAGCCCTAAGGCTTAGGCCCATAATATGCCCCCTGCTTCCCCCTCTACCCTACTCCCCCTCGTCTTGCTAACTCCTATAACCTCATTCTACTAGCCAATAGGAAAAATCCAGCTATCTAGCTATAATTCACTGCCTAAGTAATTATATATTAGCCCCTTCTCTTCCTAGGACTATAAGTAGTCCCCTCTTCCCTTTGCCCTCTTCCTCTCCTCTTCTTCCCCTAGTAGTTATCCATTTTTCCTTTCCCCTCATAGTACTCCTCCTTTCTTCTCCTTCCTTCTCACCTCTCCTATACCACTACCACACACCCACACTATCACCACTACTTTCCCATTACTACCCCCTCCCTCTAATATATCAACTATACTTTCCTCCGCCCCTAGTACCCCTAGTAACAGTCCTGGTCACAATAACCCTAATAAAAAGCCTACCTCGCGGGTATATAGTGGCTATATTCTTAATAGTAACTCCAATAATAAGGAGAACTAGCCCCCTAAGGTAATATAATAATACTACCTCAACTATTACACTAAGCATAACCACACTAGTATTAAGGTTAGGTATACCCTGGGTAATAGTAACTCTTACTGTGAGTGCCTGGCTAGTAAGAGCAAGTATAAGTAGGGATTATACTTGTTCACTGCCAGTACTAAGCTCCACTCCACTGGCCACTAAATTAATAACCTGGGTATCCTAGAACAGGGGAGTTATATACTATTTATAAAATAGCTATAGTAAGGGGTTTATACTCTGGGACCTAAATACGCCCCTGATATTAAAGTACCCTAGTAGGTCCAACTAAATAATCCACGACCTATATCCTTATATTAGTATTTAGTGGGAACTACCTAGCCCTATTCTTTACTATTATAAGGTGGGCTATATATACTAGAGTATTAATTATACCCTAGTCCTAAAGTATTAGTAAAATTATACTTTAGAATAAGGTATACCTACCTAGTAAAGTAGTAGTAGTATAATGGGGCTAGGTCTCTATTACTCTAGTCCCCTTAGGGTCCTATTTCTCTACTTTTATTACTAGAATTATAACTACCTAGAAAAATTTAAATATAATCCCTCCTATAATACTAATTAGCCTAAGGACCTATATTAGGGGTTATATTTTTATAATATTATCCTAATCTCTCTTAGATAAAGTATTTAAATAATTAGTTAAGTATTTTAAATAGTACTTTAAGTTAAAGTTAAACTTAGAGAGAGTCTTTACTTATTTAGCCTATTACTTAAATATTAATTTTAAGTTTATAAAATATTCTAAAGCCTTATAATTTATAAGAATAATAAAAGGCTTTATTATACTTTTAAATTCTACTAATTAAGTCTTTAAATAAGAAATAATTATTAATAACTCTTTATTATAAATAATATAATTCTATTATATAGGGGTAAGTTAAATTAAATAATAAGTTATAAAGTAGAGAATACTCTCTATATTTACTTAAAATAAGTATTCTCCTAGTACTATACCTAAGTAATTTACCTCTATTATTATAAACTAATTTAGGTCCTACTAGGCTAGGACTAACTCTAAAATAAATATAACTTTAAGTTTATTAAAGGAGTCCTTATAAGCCTAATCCCACTTAAATAGTATATTCTTCTTTATAAAGTATAATAAAGGCTCTATTAACTTAGAAAACTAATTTACTAAGTTATAGTAGAAGTTTATAAAGCCTATAAAGTTCTATACTCTATAAGTATTCCTTAGAGTCTCCTATTTATAAATTACCTATATTTTCTTAGAATTATAGTATACCCCCTTTCCTACCTTAATAATAAACCCTAGGTACTTTATTTTCTTTATTAAAAACTTATACTTATTTAAGTCTAAGTAAAGCCTAGTTTTTTATAATTTTCTAAATACCTCTAAGACCTTAACTTTATAATCCTTTAGTATATTATAACTATAAATTAGGAGATTATCTAAATATACTATAATAAAGTTATTTAGAATTCCCCTTAATACTCTATTAATATAGTATTAGAATATTATAAGTATACTTATTAGCCTAAAGGGTATAATAAATTACTTAAAGGAGCTAAATTATATTTAGAATATTATTTTATACTTATCCCCCTTAGTAATATAAATCCTATAAAAAGTAAAATATATATTTATTTTAGTAAATTAAATAACCTTAAATAATAAATAGAGTATCTCCTTAATTAATAATAAGGGGTAATAATTATAAGTACTAATAATATTAAAAGTATAATAATCCATATAAAACTACTACTTTCTACCTAATTTCTTAATTAATAGAACTAGGGCTCCCACTATAGAGGAGCTTATATAAACCTAGCCCTTATTTATAAAATTTATTACTTATTACTATACCTCTAAGAGATATTCCCGGGGTATATTATATAGTAGGCCCTATAGAAGGTCTAGCTCTAATCTATTTAGGTTCTTCCTAAGTTATATATAATAGTCTAGTATCCCCTAGTATAATAGGAGACTAGAGGCCTTCTCCTTATTAAATAAATCCCTAAAGTAATAATATATAGTTAGTAGAGTAATAGGAGGAGGCCCCTAGTAGTCTAGAATTATAGTTACTAGTATAGTATTAATTTATACTATATTTATAACTAATTATTTATATTATTCCCCCTAATAGGCTATTAATATAAGGAATAGTAGTTTAATAGAATTAATAAAACTCTTAATATATATTCCCTTTTATCTCCTATTAATTATAAGTATTTAAAAGCCCTCTCTTATACTAATATATATTTTATCCTATACTAAGTCTAAAATAATCTCCCTATATTATATTTAAAGTTTCCTAAGAATAATTAAATAGATTATACTTAGTATAATATAAAATAGTACCTAGGATACTTAATTATTAAAATTAATTATAACCTTAATTATATAATAAATAATACTCCCTAAGTTTAAGCCTAGAACTATACTTAGGTAGTAGAGCCTTATTAGCTTAATTAATTTAAGGTTATACTCCCTTATAAAACCCTTATTTATTACTTTATAATAATTATAATTACTATTAATTTAAATATTAATAAAGAATTTATTATTTATTAATATAAAAGTAAGGAAAAGTAATTTATTTATTTAATTCTATATTTCTTTAGTTTTATTCTTTATTATATTAATATTATTAGTAGTTGTACTATTCCCCCCCCTAGGGAGTCTTATTAGGGGGACTACTCTTTTCCCTTATTATTAGTAATCCCCTTATTTACTTATAAGGCCTAAATACTTATTATTATAATTATGGGGGATTAAGTAGGCTATAAGCTATAGTCCGTAATATAGTAACCCTTAGTACTATAGTGGATATAAATGCCTACTTGTATCCCAGCCTGCCGGACAGATGTATTAACCTAGTGGGCTCTATATATACCCCTTATAATTACTATAGATAATATGGGAGTAGTACTAATTAATATTATACCCCTATAGTGGGGAGTAGTAGTAGTTTAGTAGTATTATAATAGGCTTATTATAGTAGAGACTACCCCTACCCTAGTTATTAGTATATTCCTATTTATATTAATCCCCCTTTTTATATAAATCCTAGTTTAGTAATATTATTATAATTCTATATTTAGGATTTCTAAGTTTATTATAATTTCCCTATAGTATTATATAGTAGCCCTATAATTAGTAT
>JAXISO010000197.1:0-78275 GCA_036785465.1 Colletotrichum agaves
CAAGCCTCAAGTGCCCCTTGCAGTCGCGATCAAGGAATGGCCGTGGCTCGGTCCAGGCGGGACGCTACCAGATCAGGCCCTGCCCGATGCCCACAGAGGTCCGTCTCAACCACCCCCCCCCCCCCCCTTTTTTTTTTTTGGTACCATGAAAGGATTTCAACGCCTTTCTTTTTCAATTGTGCGTGTGAAACGAAGGACGTTGACTTGACTGTTTCTACTAGGCCGAGGACAAAGGCGCAGCCCACGTTAGCATTCCGTGGCTGGCACATGGGAAAGCACGCCACGGGATAGCTCCAGGTTCTCTTTGACTGCCGTGGCACACTTTGGCTTAAGGCCCTTCTAGCCCACGCACTCATCGGTTGTCACTAAATACGGTGATAAGGAGATGCTAAAGCTGGACGTAGACAGTGTACCCGCTGGATTCCACGCGTCGACGAATCTGGGTACTGCGCGGCCTCCTGAAGAGCATCAAAATTATGTTTGGCTGTGGTCGATAACTCTCCTTGCATGTATGAATGTATGAATGAGGCAAACGGAAGAGACATCGCCCTTGGGAGCCGCTGCTCAAGGCGAAGGCGAGGCTCTTTCACGAGGGGCCGTTGCTCACGTCCAGCGACGCAGACTGTCATGCTTGCAAATCAAGACGGCATGAGTCAATAATACGAGACAAGGAGCTACCAATCAAGCCTTCTCAACTGCCGCCAAGAACGGATCTTTGCTCACGGAGACCGCGAGCGGGAGCGCACTATTGCCGAGATAAGTTGTGCGCCACTGCGCCCGTCTGCGCATATAGTCAGTTTGCGCCGATGTGCACTTTGTTTCTGGGCTTGATATGGGACGATTAATATGTGTCTGGACAGGAGCCAGGTTTCCTTGCAGAGGAAAGGAGAAAAACGCCGACAGACGGTAGTGGAGGCGTCAATAACATTAGGTAAGACAGGGTGGTTAGGCATACAAGTACTAGCGCAAAGATCGACAGATCAAACCGAAGAATTCCATCAAGACACGAGGAGAAGGTCGAGAACATTAAGAGCACAGCGAAGAAGACAGCGTCAACTTGATGTCTACGTTTCCACAGTATATTATTGGTTCACTGCTGAGGCGTTAGAGCACTCATAGGAAGTGCGTTGACAAGGGCGCCACGAACGTAGCATACGAGGGTTATATATACACAGCAAAGAAGAGACATAATCATCTAGGAGCGCGTGAATTGGACAGAACTTGACGATATCTTACACAAGTGTACCTAAGGTCTTGCGGGCCCGGGGCCTCCGAAGCGGGGCTCCACAAGAACGGCGGGCGGCGGCAGGGCCCGAACGGTGCCGCACTCGCTCGGCCACTGCCTTGCACAATTCGCCAATACAAGGTCCGATTCCCGTAGACTCCCTTGCTTCTCGACCGCACAATTTCGATAGGCGTGGCACTGAAAATATCTGAGAGCTCAGTATAATGTAAGGACAAATTTGATCGTCGCCAACGTTCAGCGATAAGACAGGCAGAGTCTGAGGGACAACGGCAAGAGCGGGATGAAGGGATTCATAGCTTGTTGGACTGCTAGAGTATCAACTATTTCAATGAAGCCTCCAAACTATTCCGGGAAGTTCCGTAACACAAGGCCAATTTTGAGAATGGGGCAAGGATTATGTTGAGATTTGATCGAGACGAGAGGTTGAGTCGTCGAGGGGGGGACACCTGCAGCTGCATGTTGAGTGCGTGCAGCAAAGGCGGTAAATTGTCGGCAGGTGTGACGATCCCTGTCGTCATAAGTGGCCGGGATCTAGGCGGTCGCCGCTAGTCCTAGAAGGGAGCACAGTTTTGAGCTTCGTGCCTTGTCGCGTCTCCCGTTTGATGGTCAAAATAAAGACTCGGCCAGCAACACTGCCATAATAGTGACCAAAGTCTCCAAAAAGTCACCCAAGACTACCTGACTGGCGTTTGGAGCGTCTGGACATTTTTTCACCTTTATCCATATCTGGCCACTTGAGATTTCGCCCGGTTAAATGTGCGAAGCGGAGCTACCCTAGCGCGCTTTCGGCAGCACGCCAGGCCGTCGCGAAGTCACGTGGCACTCAAGGAGCTAGACTGGCAGGTTAGAGACGAGGCAGTGCGCAGCATTTTCCATAGCCCCGGAATCCACAGCATAAGGTATCGTCAGCGGTGCGATTCATCATCAAAACTTTCGCCACCTCTGGCGCATTTCGCAGCAATTCGTGCTGGGCATCCTTTCTCGACCCAAGAACATCGCCAGGCGCATCTGGCGACAATTGCGACGGAATTGGACGTACGCGCCTGGCCCTGCAACCTGCGACCGGCATTGGCACTGGCGGAGACCCATCTTGCAGACCGTCGTTTCTGGCCAGTCGCATTGGCGCAACGCGATGCGCCTGAAGCGTTCCGCTTTGTTTATTTTGACCATGAGATTCTGGGAAGGATTGCGACTCATCCGACGTTGGCGATGGCTTCTGCCAGATGCATGATAGGAGCGACACATGTCGTCAGGGACAAGCCGGGATGGGTGCGGGCAGTTAATATGATTGCATGATAAGCATGGCAGCTCCTTCTTCACCCCTCGATCGGCCGCCCGCCACGCAAGCTGGGCATGATACATACCTACCTAAGGTAAGGTAGTAGGATACGACAAACCCGCACTCTCTACAGAGTACTCCTCCTACCTTACCTTGCCTTGCCTTGCCTAAGGTAGGCGTAGGCACAGAACCCAAGAGTGGACGGGAGCAAGGCCCAGCGACCGGACGGAGGGCACCGCAGTCTGACTGGCTTCGGCGCATTCTCTCGCTCGCACCGGCGCGCACACGCATACGCTCACTTGTTGGCCCAGTTAGGCATACTCCTAACTTTGCGACCCTGTCTTGGAACTGGCCAAGGCTCAGCTGGCTTATATGATATCGTCCCATCCCTCTGCCGTCGGTCGTCAAGCGTCACAGTCAGCTATTCCAGGAGGAGCGCAGCGCGCGCAATACGAAAGCTCTCCCCCTTCGATAGCAAGTATGCGACGGCCCCAATGTGCCCCTGCAACCTGTCGCAAAAGCCAGGGAGTCGGCGGTGCAAAACCAGAATGGCGCACGGTACGCCACCTGCCCTGGAAGACCCTACGTCGTCGCAACTTTGTCCCCATACTTTTGTACTTCCACGCCGCCAACAGCTTCGACGACCACTGGCCTTCGGGTGACTGTGCGAGCGTGCGCATACTGCAGCGCTCAGTGGGCGCTTTTTGGGAGGTCGCAAACTGATCCCGAGTTCACGTTGTGAGGGGGTCACAATGGCGTGGCGAAAGAAAGCGACCCAGCCATGCGAAAGGGGGGGAGAAAGAAAGGAATAAATCGAGTGTGACGCACCAGGGTTGCAGAATTTGACTGATGCAGCCTCCGCTCAGTCTCCGCCAAATGCGTTGAAGCCAAAATGTGCGGGCAAGCGCCGATCTTTCCGGCAGAATCCAGCGCACAACAGCTCCATCTGCTAGCTTGGTCGTACCCGTCTAGATTCCTGAAGCAGTCGAGCGACAGCACCCTGCGGCTGGCTCATCGCGGTCGCGATTGCCTCGACATCGAGTTTGCCGCGGCAAGACTGGTCTCATCTGCAGTACTTTGGATGTGTCGGGTGGAGGATGGTCAGAACATGGCATCGCATGGCATGGCATCGGGATGGGGTCCACGAGCTAATCGGGTTGACTGGCCACGACCACCGGGCAGACACGCAGAATGCGACTCGATTCAAGCCCTTTTCGCCTATCCAAACCCCAGCAGACTAACAGAAAAAGGGTCCTCGATGAAGCCATGTTCACTTCCCAATAGCCTCCCAACTTCGACGTGGCAGTGGAGCTCTAACCAAAGAGCGACGGCTGCGTTCACCCCTGCAAGGAATCTGGAGACTGGGCGCAAAGTCTCGTCAGGTGTTGCACACCGTACTTTGAGTGCGGCATGCTTCTGAACTCCCCGATTGGCGAAAGCAACTTGTTGGGGCCTGCATTATCCAGTGCCAATTCATCAACATGCTGCCTTCTCCGCACCGCGGATGCAGAGAGAAGCAGCAATCATTACAGAGTGAGGATAACAACCGCAGACCGACAAGATGCGGCATGCGATCCACACACTAGCCATCTCTCACGCCATCCCATCCTGTCGCAAGGCGCGAGACCAGAGCTGCCACTGCCTTTACCTCTGAGTCTACACCTACAAAAGCATCTCAAATGATAGCGTGCCACGGGTCCCACTGTTACCAAGGTCACGTGAAATCCGACAGAATAGTAACAGTGGGACCCTTGACACGCTAACATTTGAGATGCCTGCGTACCTTAGGTGTACTGCAGTACGCGAAGTGGAGAATCCTCGAGCCAAGCAACAGCGGGGACACAGGACAACGATATTTTCTATGCGTGCAGCAGGGCAAAAGAGAACCGCGACAACCCATATACCTTGCGAGATCGTGCTTGTCTCGCAACGATGATTCGGTAGCGGATTCACATTTGAAACCCCGACCAGCGCATACAACAGTAATACAACGGCCTGGTCCAATCTTTGCTTCGCAGCAGCACACGCCGAGAAATATACCCGGACAGCCTAGCTGATAAGCTCGCCGTACGCAGATCACTGCGAGCACCTTCACTACTTACTGAATGTGCCTTGCTGCTAGTCCCAGAGGGAAATCTTGTGCGCAACCCGATTTCCCATGAGAACGCGCAACCAATGGGCTCAGAGACCAGAGGTGCGGACACCATATGGTCCCATTCGTGTTTTTATCCAAAGTCATACTACAGATGTTCTGGAGTCCCAAGCTCGTCTAAGACACAATTGGAATCCTGTGATGATGGACTTGCTCTGCGGTTGCGTCTTCTGCCGCGCTGGCAGGCCAACCGATATAGCGATTTGAAACGAGCGTCCGGGCTTGATGATCCGACGGTATTGAAGCTTATTGATACGAGTAACATGCGGACGAACCCTTTACTGGTGAGCTCGATCAGCGGTTGACAGTTGGAAACCAGACTAGATTGAGCTGACCAACTATGGTTATTTCATCTTGCTTCCATCCCTTGGGCCCAATGATCCGCCTTGCCATTTGCATCCAGCCCAGCTGCGCCTCGACCGCCTTCTCCGGCCGTTATCTCTTCTTGTGCTCCCCGATCCATTGCTGTACGAGGCTCGCGGGCGCCCTCGAGGTGATCAGAACTGGCATTCAAGCCATTCGTTCTTAGGTTGTTTGGCTAGCAGCCTATTCGATCCATCGACTCTTCAATGTATGTCGCGCGCCGCGATGATGTGTATCGCCGACCATGAACTGCTTCCGAACGCTACAGAAGAATATGAGAACCCCTGATCGATTCCACGAGAGAAGGCCAGTGGTCCAAATTGTCTCATGCGGCGAACAGCCGCGGCCACGAAGGATGCAAGGCCCTCGAACGGTTATTTGGGGGGATCAGACCTGGGGCCAATGGCCGCAGATCATGTTACCTAATAAGACTAAATTCTCCGCCTGACAAGTTGCCGTTGTTCGGTTGCGGATATCATGGCACCAGCCAGTGCCGCCTCTGGACCTCGAAGGCATTGGGTGGCCCCCAGCTACGTAAACGGCGCGTAGGCGCCATGCCGGACCTGCAGTTATGGCGCCTTCGCGGATGTTTTGAGAGAGAGAGAGAGAGAGAGAGAGAGAGAGTCTGTGTGTATGTGTGTCTGTGTGTGCCATCCAGGTAGGTCAGAGGATGAGTTGGAATGGGCCGATTGGATGGATGTCTGGGACTGGTGCAACGTTAGGATGGCGAGAGCAAGCTAGGTGCCGCGATCTTGTGCCATCGCGGTCCTCAATTGTCAAGTCACGAGTAGGGGACTAGCCGGCGACGGGAGCACAGGACGACAGGCCCAGCAGTATATCCAGATCATACAACAGGCATGCGGGACCTTTTGACCGGCGGGCGATGCGGCACCAGCCCAACACAGACACAAGAAGAGTGACCGAGAATTGATACACAAGGCAGACGACGAGGAAAGAGGAGGGTGCTGTTGCGGCGAGATACCCCGACGCAGATCGGCCAGGGCAATCCGAGTCTCTTCTCTGCGCAAGCGCAAACCTGCTCTTTCGAGTCAGGGTAAGGTGGGATGGCGCTCTGCAAAGCAAGCGCCGCTGTTATTAAAGTCGAATCTTGCCGCGAGGGGGGAGAGGGCGGAGAGGTGGGATAAGGATGGATGGATGTATACTCGGTCTCCAGTTCCAGTCCTCAGCCGAGTGGTGCTTGAGTCGCAATCGGGTCCGATCTGATGCCTCTCGCATCGGAGGGTCCGGGTTTATTGGCAGGCTGAAAGTAGAAATGACGAGGGTTATCAATCCCGCCGAAGGTTCGACGTACTGATATGCGCGCAAGTGTGCGCATTACCAGTACTCTGTATACATAGTTGAGGGGAAGCTGGGAAGCTGGCAAATGGTATAGGGCAAAGACGTGCGAGACGATGGGCGGCATCGCATTGGAGTAGAATGAGCGGGATTGGAAGGGGATTGGATGGGTTCTTGGATGGCCAGGATTAACGAGGTTTCGATGGCTCAGACCGGACAGGGATTGCTGGGCGAATTGGAGGAGATAAGTGAGGAAAGGCACTGTAATCGGTCAATAAGGCGAGGTGATGCAGGAAGGTTTCTTGTATTGTTTGCTTGCGCAGACCTGACGCTTGAGTTCGACGGTTGGCGGTCAGAGTGCCTGGCCATGAGGAGTAGGATATGAAGTGAAGTGCAGTGCTGAGTGCCTTACTGTCTCTTATTCCCCTGCCGCGCGATCTCACTCAGTCGGCATTCGGCGGTTGACAGTCAGGAACCGGTTCGTCAGGCATATATATTCGGGTTTCTGATCAAGCTGGGCTGATGAGGCGAGCCTACACGAGGTGGGCAGAGAAGATTGCGATTGGTAAAGGCGGCGGGTGAGGTGTGGTGAGTTGCGAGACAGGAGGGCCACATCCTCCTTGCAGATCGGGCGCTTGCTCCTCGTCATCCGTCCGTAGCTGGTGTGTATGGACATGCGTTTGGGTGTCTAGTGCCCGTATACTTCTAGCAGTGTCGGACATGAGCTTATACGTACTGACTACTGAGTGGGTGTTGTGTCGTATGTGTGTGTGTGTACATGCAGAAAACAGTTATGTTTGAGCAAAATGTATGTAGGCACCTTACTCGAGGCCAGGCGAGTAAATCCGTAATCAGTGCATACACAAGACAGCTGAATACAACACACATACTCCGTAGAGATGCGGGCACGCACACGGACGTCTGAAATATTCGCTCCATTTCTCAGGATCCATGTTGCCCGGTGTTATGCGGCGCTGTGATGTGTCGAAATATTAAACGAGGCACACAACACACACATACACACACACCTTGTCTCTATAAGCATGTACACAAATGGAACACAGCAATGCTTGGACAAGCCTGTGGTTCAGTCCCTGGTCCGGAGTACCTTATGGCATACCTTAATCTGTGTGCCCTGGTTTTGCGGACAGAGATTGAGGCTTCTAGAAGGGTGTAAATTACCTTCCGGTGCGCCGTAGGGCATCATATCCGCAAATAGGTACTCGCGAGATTTGACGGATCAGAGAGAACAGACCAGGCCAGGTCTTGACAAAGACTAGAGTGCCATACCCTCAAGCTTGTTGAGTCTTGTTGACCGCCTTGGACCTCGGGAGAGGAGATACTGCGACGGCGAGGTGGAACCCACCCTATATAACCTTTCAACCCTCCCAACTACACACCTTAATTTTTTTCCTATACTAAGTTAAGAGTAAGTTAATTATATAAGTTAGTTATATAGTATAGTAAGTTATAATAATATTAATAAGATTTAAAATATTAAGTCTTTTAAATTACTATTAAATATATATATATACTTATAGTCTTATATATATAATTTATTTTAATAAATTCTTTTAAAGTATTTTTATTATATAATATATAATATTTTATATAAAGCTTTATTATACTTCTACTTTCATAAATATAAATATATATTAATATTTTTATTTCTTAAGTCTAGATAGAGAAGGCTATCTTAGTATATATAGCTATAAAGGGTTAATAGTTATATAGGGTGGGTTCTTAGAATAAGGTAAGGCCCCGGTCCGCCATACCGTGTCCGAACCGCTCGCCCTACTGAAGTATGGCTCTTTCGGAGACTTGGATGGAGAGGGTGAGTGTTCGTTGTTCGCTTGTCCCTGGCTGAGCAGAGCTGATGTGGTCACTGATGTGCGGCGGCGACATGAAGGGCCCCCAAAGTTGCGCAAGCCTGAGCAAAGCAAAAACGACTTCGGTCCCTTTCCAGCGCCGTCGTCCATCGTCGTCCTTGCGGTTGCAAACTGTCAATATCGACTCTTCAAATGCGCGGCAGGGAAGCTTGATTTGTTTACAAGTGCAAAGACACAAAATAGACGGGTTGGAGAGCGAAATCGCCTATGCGCCGGCGCCAGCGAGGTACCTTTTTCATGGCAGCACAGGAAGCAACCACAAGTGAGGCACATTGGAGACGTGCTTCCTCACCTCCTCACCACGCTGGACCTCAGACTGACGGGACGGGCGGGTCCAGGTGCCACCCACACTGAGGTGCGGTGAAGTGAGGCAGGCATTCTGCTTTTCAAGGGAATTACTGGCCAGGGCCCTGTATCTGGGGCGAGCTAACGAGCAGCTGTAGGGTCGGCAGGGTCGGTACGATGTAACTGGGTAGGTTTGGGTCCCTAGCCTGCCGGGAGGGCACCTTGGGGTCAGGTCGGGACGCACTGCTTCGATAAAAGGCGCCTGAGGCGGGCGGGCTTCAGCGACTTCAGGCACTCCTTCCCCTGAAGGAATGCTTGCCTCGGGGGGGCAGCCGCCTGAGATTCAACGTGTCGTGCCCCCGAAGGCAGGCGCCTCCTCTCCCGCCCGCTCCAAACCTCCCTATTACCTGCCCACCTATCTAAGGTGCCTAGGCACCTTAAGTTTAGGTTCCTTAAAGTAGGTGGCTACCGTTCGGCACCTACCTACCTGTCTCTGCCTGTCTCCATAGCTTAAGGTACGGTGGGCAGGCACCCAGGAACCTAAAAGCAGTGGGCTTTCACACAGTTGATCGCGCACTGTAGTCCCCAGCCAGCTGGCCGGCATTTTCCTTTGCGCCGAACCCATCGCAGAAAACAGACAGCCGTCAGCCTTTCATTGCTTGCTTCCATTGCCTCCGCGGGTCAAGCAACTTAGCACTAGGACTGGCACTACCTTACCTTACTTACCTTGCCTCGCCTTAGCACCGCACCTCGACTTGGGACCTCGACTGGGACCTGCACCTGTACACCTGGACTCCCGTCTCTGGGTACAACTGACTGACCGCAGACAAAATCCTAACCTCGTCGGGCTCCTCTTTTTCCCTCTCAATGCACACAAACCTGCGAATTGTCCACCAGATTCCCATCATTCAACACCACGGCCTCGGTCGAAAGTAAGTCTTATCCGTCCCTTAACTCTTTGCGATCGGGTTTACATGTCCTTGTGCACTCTCCCGCCTCAAACTCCTCCTGCCGTGTAGTCTCTGCTCCTCCATCGCCGGTCTGCTTGCTTCGCTACGTGCGCTCTCCGACGCACTCCCAGCTCAACCTCAGTCCTCTTTTCCTCTCCTCTCCTCTCTCCTCCTCTCCTCCCCTTTTCTTCATTCCAACGCCATTCATTGACTCCGATCAACTTCGTCCATCACTCTGTCGACTTCTCATGGCTAATCGCTGGCAGTCTATGTCTTAGATTCTGTACGATTCCTTTCCACCCCCGTCTTACAACCGTTCGCTCCGGCAGCGTTCTTGGTCAGATCTGGCACTGACCTCACGACAACACAGAGCGCTCCATACTGCAACTCGCACACCCCCTTCGGAGCAAGGTGACTTGTTACCGCTACAGTTCCTGCCTCGAGTTCCGGCTCGTCGGCTGTCGATACTCAATCTCGTTCGTCGGCCGCCCGCTAACTGAGGTCGGGATTCCAACGATCCTCTACCAATTTCGCTATCGCCCCATTGCACAACATATTTCCTCCATCATAACCCCCTTCGCTCGACCATCCATCCTTCAAACCCATCGACTCAATACCACAAACCACAATGACGAGCATGTCGCCTGTCAGTGCCAACGGCGGTTCGGCACCCGCTTCCAACCAGGGCAGCGTTTCGCCGCGACAGGTTGTCCAACCCAAGAATGTCGCATTTGAACTCCTGTTCACCGAGTCACCACAATATCGTGCGCGACTGCCCATGCGAGTTCAGATCTACCCCCATGACACAACCGACTCTATTGTCACAACCGTCAAGAATTTTTATGGTCTGTACTCGGGGCCGACCGGCTCAAAAGGTGTCAGTTTTGAGGACGAGAATGGAATTACCCTCATCGCCCGTTACGAGAACTTCCGAAACAACATGGTCGTCTATGTCAGAGTCATTGAAGAACCCCCTTCCTCCTCCAGCCCTTTTGTGGCGCCTGCCTACCAACATCCTCCTGTCGCCGCCGCTCAGCCATTTTACGGGGGTGACGGTTACCCGCTTCACCCTCCGCCTCGCTTCGGCCACGAAATCTCCAGACCCTCATCTAGAACATCCCGGAAGCGCAGTCCCTCCCCCAATGCCACCCGCGGTCGTCGCAGCGGCTCCGCCAACACGAATCCCAAGAAGGGTCGATCTCGTTCCTCCAAGAATAGGGACACCGGCGCCAGCGGACACGCAGCCGACATCTACAGTGACAGCGTCAACGGCTACAGCAGCGGCGACGGCGCCCCCGGCTCAAGCTCTGGCAGAGGCAAGGAGCAGATCGGCAACACTGACATTAGCGTCGAGAACATTGTAGAGGGTGGCCGCCGAAAGCGAGCCAAGTTTGAGAGCTCTGTAAGTCTGCCAACCGCTACTTCCGTCCGCACTTGTTCTCCTTTTTCTTCCGTGCTCATTCCTTCCGCAACAGGAGCTCCCCCTATTTGCGCCTCCGCAGATGCCGGCAGCTACATCAAACCCATCTGTGTCTCCTGCTCGACGCACGGAACCCCAGCGACCTTCTTTGCCCTACGTGCAACCCGGTCAAAACCCCTTCACGAACCCCATACCCCTGCAATCCCCGCAGAGCCACAACAATGGTTATGGGCATGGCGCATATTACGCGACACCTTCTTCGGAGCGCCACGCCCGCGGCAGTAGTGGATACGCGGGCCAAGGCAGCAACTACGGTGGTTTGGCTGGAATCCTTCCGACCCCGGACCCTACTGTAGGCAGTTGCATGTCGGAGGAGGACAAGGACGTGGCCATCCAGCTCATGCGTCTGGGTGAAATGTCCAACATTTCCCACGGTCGCACATCCGCGTCTACGCTGGACGACACATTCAGCGGTCGCGCTGACGCTGCCTCCTCCACTGGAGCCACTAGTGATGGCGAAAGTGAAAGCGAGGAAGAGAGCTCGGCTGCCCGGCGCCAGAAGTTGGATGCGGCTGGTATCATGCGCAAGCTGTACCAGACCACCGAGAGTCACTTCATTCCTCAGCCAAGCATCGAGACAAATGGCGAGGATGTCGAGATGGAGGGTGGCGCTGAAGGCGCCGTCGATGGTGATCGCAAGCCGGATGTCTTGAAAAACAAGACCAACCTTCCCGACGCCAAGCAGAAGACGCAACTGCCCGGCTCGAAGCCCAAGCCCAAGGTCAGCAAAGTGCCGCGTCCGACCATTCCCAAGCCCAAGAAGTCTGCCACCACTAGCAACGGGCCAATGTCACCGGCCTCCTTGCCCTCGTCGCGGAAGCCGTCAATCGCTTCCGCCGCCGCGACTGCGCCGGGCGCTGCCGGCGAAGACGAGCAACTGGATCTCTCGGCTAAGCCTCGCTGCCAGCGATGCCGCAAGAGCAAGAAGGGTTGCGACAGACAGCGACCCTGCGGTCGATGCCGCGACGCCGGTCTCAGTGCCGATCAGTGCATCAGCGAGGACGAAGGCAACGGTCGCAAGGGTCGCTATGGCCGACACATGGGTGTCCCCATTAAGAAGGAGGACATTATCAACCCCACGCAACCCATCCTTCTCCCTGCTGCGCCTATCGCAACGACGGCGGCAATGGTCGACAAGAGCAAGAAGAGAAAAAGATAGAACGGTGGGGCTCCAATGATGCCACAACACTCTATTCGACGAATTGGCATCACAGTCTGCCACCAAATCTCATAACTGTCTTTACCTGGAAAAGAATCAACAGCCCGCGGGCGTTTGGCGACAATGAATATGTCCGCGATTGAGCCTTCAGACCGCACGTCATTCTTTTGCGTGTCGTCTGCGGCCGCGGTACTCGAGGAGGAGGATATTTGACCTGGTGTTCTACGACCACCTAACAAACGGGGATAAGGTTTGGCGGTGGGTTAATCGGGGATCGCCGGGTGAGGATGGTCGCTCACGCTCCTTTCGGCGTTTCGGATGTTTATTGGGAAGCGGTGTTTTGATGTTTACTATCTTGTTTGCGTGCAACACGTTTTCCTGTCTTGCTCTTCTCTTTTTGACCATGGCGAGACTCGGCGCAATCGCCGCAATTACTGACGACGTTGTTGTACGATGTGAGGGGCGAAGGATGACGAAAAGCAAGCTGAGGTGTTGGAATACTCGCAAACGCAACCATGTTCATATGCGAGTACGCGTGCTTAGGAATGGACGAAAGTTGCACTGGAACACGGAAGAAGATATTGGCGGATTCAGATGGCGGAAGACAAGGACCAAAAATGGGCTTGTCATAAGTTGCGTGCGAGACGGTCTTGGGACTTGCCCGCATGGCTCAATCAAATTGACCGTGGATGTAGATGGGACATGAGGCATCGCCTGTACGCGGTTTTGTGTGTTATTTTGTTTCCTATATTGGCAAGGAGGCAAAGCTGGCAAGCTCTGCTCCTCTTTCTCCTAGTTTCCTCTCTGGATTTCTTGTCAAGGAGGGGACCCAGATTGAGGCGATGCGGCTACGACACGCCTGTTTCTGTTGGTAGCAACGTTTATTTTAAGGAAAGTCAACGAGAAAGGGGGAAAAAAAGGCGCCTTGATCGTGAACGTGGACTTATCGGAAAGTGCGACGGCCAATTGACGTGTTGCGACGGCAGGAAACGGTTTGCGAAATCGCACCGTCGCCGGAGCGGACCGGGAAAAAAAGCGAACGGAAGACGTTGAAAGATGGATGCGGGTCTAAACCCAATTTCGCACTAGCACGCGGTTCTCGCCGTTGCATCCCGTTCCGGCTCGGCCAGGGAGGGGGGGGGGGGTTCGTTCGGGCTGGGATGGGAGCGTGCGTGGTTGGCAGTTCCCGTTTCGTATGTACCGCCGTACCTGACGCAAGTGCCACATGTACAGCACGGGCCTCAAAGTTCGTCAGCACAGTGTGCCAAGGGCAGTGCGCGCTCTTTCGGATCGAGCGTGGCTGGAGAAGCTCGGCTCTCTTGGTAAAACCTTCGGCGCACAGCTGCCATGAGTTCGGAATACTACGTCATTCTCCAGAGATGGGTTAACCCCGCACTCACGAGCAGCACCCCGCATCGCCAATGGCGGTGGCATTGAATTTTTCGCTGGCCGGTCTGCTTTGCGCCATCGATAAGTCGACTGTTCGAGAATTGCGACTTCGCATATATTTGCGAGAGGAGTGTTACGAGTGCGCTGCACGCAATTGCGATCGAATACGTGGTCGACGAGTGTCATGCGTAGTTGCTATTGGTTTACTTGTCATCCCGCTAGGCATGGAGGCGAGCGAGTTACGGATTGGGTTTCGGATTGAGCGGTGAGCCGATTTCTTCTTTTTTTTCCCCTCCCTCAACTGTTGTGCATAGGTTGGAGGTTGGGTGCTGATGCGCGTCGCATTAACTTTTATTTTTTGTTGTTGTTGTGGCTTGTTTTGTTTACTTTTGCTTGTTTCGGAGGCACAGTACGCAGTATGAATTTACGTGGTTGGTGGAAGTCGCGGTGTCCCTCACTTTAGGTAAGGTAGGTTAGTGTTTTGAAATACCCTGCGCTCTGTTCCACTGGATGTTTTGCGCGAATCAATTGCGCTGCGATTCGACACCTTTTTTTTTTTGGAGCCAAAGGACAAGTACTATGTAGACGGGAGAAAGCAGTGGCGAAACATGAGAAGAAACAGAAAAATAAACGCTCTCCAGTATTTTGGGGGTTCTTTTTCGCACATACCTACCTACCTCTAGGATCATTTCACAGTGTGCGCTGGCGCGCTGGCCTACGCTGTCATTTAAGGAGATTGTTTATTTGAGGCAGATTGGCAGCGTGATGCTTGTTCGGATTGAACGGCACATGATAAGGAAGTTGCTGATACGGTGCGCTCGGTGAGAGAGCAGTGGTGGACCACCAGATCACTGAAGTGAGGAGGGGCGTTGCTACTGGGCGCGCTGCAAGAGTTGTAGTAGTACCATAGTAGGACTAGTTGGTGTTGTTATTGTTGTTGTTGTTCCTATCAATGCTCCCGAATCTCCACTCCGGAAAGGAACGTGGTACAACAACGTGTTTGTCGCCGTCGCATCAGATGATGCGGTGCGATGCGGCGCCTTGGACTGATGAGCGCTAGAAGGCGCTTCGCATCCAAACGTGTACTGGGGTGTGTGGGGGCAATGCTGTCCCTGTTCATCTCCATCCAGCCTTGAATCCCGCGGGGTGTGGCTTTGCGTTGAGTATATCGAGATCAACTTGTTGCGCTGAGGAATATGCTTGAGGGAGCGTCGAGTTTATATGGCTTCGAAGACTGTTGCTCTTTGCTCTTTGCTCTTTGCGGTCTTGGCTTCTTGTGTGGTAATTTGTGTAGTCCTCCAGTCCACGTCCATGGTCGGTGGGGTTTATCCGACAGCATACTAATGCAAAGTCACTGCTGACGGTCATGGCCTAGACCGGCCGAGTGTCGGATCAAGCTGGTGTCGATAGCCAGCTACATCGCCAGACTGCCTACGGATGACTGGCTCTCTGAACGTGCATGACACGTACGTTGCGGATGATGGAGGGCTGTTTCCAATCAAAGTATCAAACTTGTGGTCTCGGCCTACTAGTATGCTCAAGATTCCTTACCGCCCGCAATCCTCGGTTTGACGATCCAGTCGACCACCCGCTATCTTGCCGAACGCCGGATGAAGTAAGGGCTCGTCTGCGGGCGTGCGCCTTCCGCCTCATGTCTTCTGTCAAGAAAATTTGTAGAATGGTTCCAGGTCACCGCTTCCGACCGCCGCAGCGGGAATAAGGCCGGGTCCTGGGACCTCGACCGTCTGCCGTGCGTTTCGGTTGTCGGAAGGGGCGATCTCGACGTATTTTACCAATAAGCGGCGACTTGCGTCCAACCTTTATGGCCTTAGCGATCAGACTGGTCTCTTCCAACCATTCTGGCTTTTGTGCAGCATCTTCTCGACCTTATCTCCCTCGTCCTGATTCGGCTCAATGGACCTGACCAGCCTTCGAAGCCCAGAGCACTAAGAGATTCGCCCACCACATGCTCAACATTGATGCCTTGAGTCGACAAAGATGACCAAAACAACAGACATCGTGAGGAGTGCCGTCGACGGCCCCGCAACAGCCGATGGTTCGGACAAGCGGCCGTACGGGACGACTGCGGCGGGGAGTCCCGAAGAGATCCGGGAATGGTCGGCTGAGCATGATCTCGTGTACCCTGAAGGAGGATGGAAGGCATGGTCCCAGGTGCTCGCCGGTAACATGCTCAACGCGCTGGCCTGGGGATATCCGGCGGCGTTTGGTGTCTATCAGCTTTATTACACCGAAAAGCTGCATCTGCCCTCAGCCCAGGTTTCTTGGATTGGCTCGATTCAGATCTTCCTAACATTTGCGATGTGCACGATCTCAGGCCGCTTGACGGATGCAGGATATGCTCGTCAGGCTTGTTTTGTAGGCTGCACCATTGTTGTCTTCGGCACCTTCATGACTAGCCTCTGCACTGAGTACTGGCACATAATGCTTGCCCAGGGTGTCTGCACGGGGATGGGTTTGGGTGTTCTGTTCATGCCGAGTGTCGCCATCATCGGGTCCTATTTCAAAGAGAGACGGTCTCTGGCTTTGGCGATATCGGCCACCGGTACTGGTGTCGGCGGCTTGATCTTCCCCTCGACGCTGCAGTATCTCATACCCCGGGTCGGATTTCCCTGGGCGGTGCGGTGTTCGGCCTTTGTCGCGGTCGTCGTGTCGGTCATTGCCAACGTGTTACTGCGTCCGAGATTGCCGCCACGAAGATCGGGGCCCCTCGTCGAGTGGGCAGCGTTCCGAGAGGGGCCCTATCTCTTGTTCGCATTGGGCGTCTTCCTGTATTTCATGGCACTCTACTTTGGCTTCTTTTATGTGAGTTTTCTGGTGCTGTACGGTCGCATATCCTTTCCGCTGACTGCTGAACAAGATCAACACGTACGCTCGAACGATTGTCGGCTTTTCGACCACCGAGTCGGTATCCCTACTTCTCATCACCAATGGCATGGGCATACCCAGCCGGCCGATCGTCGGACACGTGGCTGATCGTTACCTTGGCCCTATCAACACATTCATGCTGATGACTTTCGTCCTCGGCTGCATGGAGTTTGCTTGGATAGGAGTCAAGACGAGGACCGGCATGTACATCTTCAGTGTCTTCTTTGGATTGTCCAACGGAGCAGCACAGGGCGTCTTTGTTGGAGCCCTGGCGAGCTTGACGGCGGACCCGCAGAAGATGGGCACCAGGTTCGGCATGATAGCAACATTGTCGGGCTTTGCGTCGCTAGCCGGACCGCCGACGGCCGGTGCCATCGTCGACACGTCAGGCGGACAGTATCTTTGGGCTCAGGTCTGGGGTGGCGTGGTGATCATCGCAGGCTCACTGACACTTGCAGCAGCGAGGATAGCCAAGGCTAAAAAGGCTTGGGTGGCGAAATTATAATGGCAAATAGCACGCGAGGGCTACGAGTAGCCGGTAATCGTTGGAGGTATCTTGATAGATGAATGTTATAGACAGGCTTAGAGAAGAACCAGGCATGGGTGATGGTATAAGTGCAAGATAGCGACGAACACAGATTTCTTTCGACCAGCGTTGTGTTCTTCAGCTCTTTCTCAGCAAGTCCAGGGTTTCGGAAAGAAGTCTTGCAACCTGCTTGCCATCCTGCCAGATGAAATCATGATCATGGGTGAGATTCTTGACGACGGTGCACTCGACGCCATCACCATTCAGCTTCGATACCATTCCGTCAATCTCTGGTTCGTCGACGAGAGTGTCATCTGGAGACCAGGCCAAGATGATGAGTGGCTTGGTGGGCAACGCGTCCTTGAAGTTTCCCGAGAAGGTGGCTGGCACAACCTTGTTCCAGACGGCTTGGTTTTTGCCGAAAGCGCCAACGATGAACTGGGTGTAGTTGTCGTCATGGCGTCCGTTAAAAGCGTTAAGCTCATAGATACCAGAAATACCAACTAAGGCCCTTGGCATTTGCACTTCCGATGGCGGGGAGACACCGAGCGACGTGGATCCCATAGGCAGCTGGAGGGCAAGGGTGGCACCGGCGGAGTGGCCCATGAGGATGTAACGGTCCTTGATGTCGTATTGGCGTTGGAGGAAGGCGAGGGCGGACCAAATGTCAAGGAGGTGATCGGGATGTTGAGCACAGCGGAGCTCCGTCGGGGCGGTGACGGCAGGATCCTGCGGGAAAAGAGGATGGGGGGAAAGACGGTAGTCGATGCTGATGAAACCGCGGATCTCCGACTTTGGAATAGAGGAGGCGTTCAGGATCTCTTGGATGGAGATTCCGAAATCATGGAAGGTTTTCCGAGGGTCGCGCCAAGCACCACCGTGAATCCAGCTGTTGGGTGACATATTAGTTCATGATCGAGATTCTCACGACGAGCTTTTGAACTCACACCACCCAGTACTTGGACGCGTCGTCGGCGGTGGCAGGGAACTCCCAGACGCCGAGTTTCTGGAGCTCGTTGTCGGGAGCATAGTGGTGCTCAGCGTAGCTCAATTGGGTCGGCATCATGGAGGTATATCGAGTTGATTTGGTGGTCGACAGCGTGTTGTTGCGACGGGATATCAACACACAGCTCTTTTGAGCAGAAACACGGCGATGAGACACCAGAATTTGGGTTGGAGGGCAGATAGAGGAGGCTCCGAGAGTTTGGACCACCCGGGGATGCCTGCCAGGTCGAAATCTGAAGGAGCAGGGGCCAGCAAAATGGTGAGACGTTGCCTTGAGCGTTAGTGTGACCGTGAGATACTTGGCACTTCTTCGCGAGTGATAAGGTACCTAAGGTAAGTGCGGATGCGGATGTGAGTGGGGCTTGTTGCTTCCGCTCCTCGCTCCATCCTCCGAGCGACGGAGGGGAAGGGAGGGCATTGTATCGGCGTCTGAGAGGGTCCCGTTTCAAGCCGAAGGTGACAGCCGGCGCACGGGGCACCCCGTCGAGTCGACGATAACTTATCTCGATCGATTTAGGGAGGCACGGTACAGATGTCCACCGCGACGCGACCTCTTGCAACTTTCACTCCTCGTCCCTACTTGTATCTCCGACGCCATTGTTCTCTCTTCGCGTCACCTCTCATTATCTCATCCTTTCTCGCCAATCGAAGTTCGACTTCTTCAATTCTCGCAAACTGATATATGTTGTCAACCCCATATCTTCCGAGCAAATGTCCCCGGCCGGGCTGTTAATGGTTATTGACGAAGTCGAGCTCCCGGCAACTGAACAACTCAGAGTCACTGCTGATGAAATTGGGAAACAACGTCCAAGTAAGACGTTCGACCGTCGGGCCACAACAAGGTGGAGTGATCTGTCATAATCCCGGACTAGCTGTCGGCTGCTGGAAGTCGTGTCTTTGGCCCCAACCGTGTGCATCTCGGCAGTACGGCTGAAGATGCTATCACGGCTCGTATCAAACTTTTATTTTCTATTCATGAGCCGCAGAATCACCGTGGTTGACCTCGGCCCTCTCGAAGGCTGTGATGCCCCGCGTCCGTGCCACTGGCTTCCCCTGTTTCTCCTAACAGGATCCATCGCAGCCTCGAAGGGATCATACGCGAACAATTCACGGCCAGTCAACCTGACTGACTCCTGACAAACGTAAATGTCTCGAGAACCTGGCACTCACACCACACTTGCCTGTCGCCTTTTGCTAGAGCGTCATATTCGATTACACACAACCAATCTCGTCAGACGTGACTTTTGGCAGACAATGTCAATGACCTATCGGGCCAATTTTCGAGGCACAGCAGATGAGCTACGCGTCCCGGCTATCCACTAGATAATCGGCATAACAGATGGCAAGGTTCCTATTCAGGGTCGAAAGATGCGATACCGAAGACTGGTGCAAGGAGTAAGAGTTTGACGCTGGCAATATCCGATTGATGATCTGAACTAAACTTCGATAAGTTTGATGGTACTGCTGCGGTAAATGACTCGGACCTGCCTTTGACGACCCGTGACTGTTTTTCCTGGTCGCAAGTGAGTCTCGGCCGAAGTTATCGAGGGGCTTTTGACGAGGGGCGCCTCGAGGTGTGGGAGAAATGAGAGAAATGACCGTATCATCCACTCACTCGAGGGTATGTTACCTTGAACCTTTGGCGACAAACAAAGTGTGGTTCTTGACATCTACCGAAGACCCTGCTCATCTGAACTCAATCAAAGCAGCCGTCGAATCGCGGACCTTTCACGCTCCTCCTCGTCATCTGATGATCCGGGTCTATCTCCGCCCTGCACCGCTCGAGAAACAGCCTCAAATGGGACGTTGCCGGTACGGAGCAACAACAGAAGACAGGGATTATCAAGCAACGGGCCTTTCTTCTTATTCTTATTGTCTTCGCCGGGGTCTTGGCTTAATTACAGCTTTCCGGTCCGCTGCCTCCATCTGCAATGCCGAGGTACTTGTACCGAGTGCCTTGCTTAGCATCGAGTTGCTTTTTCCTTCCGCCACATTCCACAGCGCGGGAAAGGAGAAGCCTCCAAAACCTGACTCGGATTGCGGTCGAGCCCCGATCGCCCTACGCGTAACCCGAGATGTCTATCCAGGGGCTGCTGCTTCGTCGCTTCGTGCTCCTCAGTTCGGGGCGTAGTAGCTGACTACCTCACCATCCAGATTCAATGCGTCACCCTCACGTCTTGTCGTCCTCTGGTGCAATTTCTGTTACCACTGTCGGCACGCATACTATCACAAACCCGTGGCCCAGGGATGATCCAAATCGCCGGCCCTGACAAGTCTGACCTTTAGCTTGATCGCAAACCCCATCTTGACGGGGATGCTTGGCTTGACAAGGTCTTGATTAAACCAAAACTTACCCTGGGAGTTGGGAGCAAATACACAAGAAGGCGCTCTCTCAAACAGCCCTTGCCGTGGACGAACTGTTCCTAGATGGGAAGTCATCTTGACCGCAATGGGACGAGCTGCAATAACATAACGCCTTGACTTGATCGTTTCTTCTTGGCGGTTAAAGAAACGAACTCCACCTTTGGGAGAACCCCAGTCTCCGACGACATGCGTGTTTTCTGCAGCCCGCATTACGTACTGCATATATGACTGAGACGCGTGCAGTCGCAATGCAGATTTATGTTTGATGACTGCAGACTCAAGGCGTTTCGTAATCCATCACTATATGCTGCCCTATGGGCATCTCGCGTGTGTAGGCAATGTTGGCGCATCATTGCATACTGTTGGTCGTATCCGTCACCCGAGCGAATGCGCGAATATTCTTCATCAGCTGGTAGTAGACAAGGTTCAAGCTGTCGGGTATCTCTTCACCAGAGAACACAAGTCAGATGTTTTCGAAATCCCGGTCTGGTCTTTTCCCAGGCCCACTGCCTATTTTCCATACCATGTACTTCATCACCATCCACGTAGCTAGCTTGGACCGGCACGCATGGTTCTTCGTCCCTCTCCACATCTTGACCCTGCCCTACCGGGGCCCATCTCCGGGGTTCTCACTCGGCGGCCCTCTTTCATCCGCCTTCGACAAGTTGGATTCCTACCCTTTGTTGTCCAGGTCCAACTAAAACGGCCCCTGTGTCTGGTAGCGTGCCGTCCATCACGATTGATCAGCTTAAATACTTTGGGGTCGCATATGCAGCCACCTGGTTCTCTGTCATTCTTCGGGTTTACGTTCGGGCCTTTATGACCAAAGGTTTCCAACCAGATGACTAGCTCATGCTTGTTGCCCGACAGCTGGCCTAACAGAAGCAAAATGCGGTCTTCAATCTCCCCTGTGTTTTCGTTCGCGCCGATGTGAGCGATGGGCTAGGACACCATAATCAGTCTCTCGAGCAAACGACGGATATTTCAGCCTTGATGGTATGGCTTTCACATATGCTCCACTGTGCCGCCCCCTTCTACTGACAGTAGTAATCAGTATCAAGCTTTGGCGACAGCTACATACGTCCTCGATATGCTATTCACCAAGCTGAGCATCGGCTTCTTTATGCTGCGTCTTTCACACTCCATGGTCTTCAACTGGACCTTATACGTCATTTTGGCAGTCATTACAGTACGGAGTATGGTTAACAATTTTTGGAGTATTTTCCAATGCTCTCCAGCACAAGCGCAATGGGACTACTCAATCCCAAGTTCTCAATTTGCGTCGCCGGACGCCGTCACAGCGGCTGCCTACTCAATCAGTGTCATGACCATTCTGAGTGATTGGCTGGCTCTATGTGAGTAGCTTCTTGATTCTGTCCAGCATCATAGAACTTGACTTCTTATTCGCAAACAGGCTCTGATGCCTATGCCGATGATATGGAACGTCAAGATGACGAAGCAAGCAAAAGTCACAGTTATTGTAATCCTTGGCTTTGGAATTTTGTGAGTCTCGTGTGTCTCTGCGATACTGCCCCATACGTAAGCTATTTCTAGTGCTAGCATTGCTACAATGATTCGACTTAAGTTCCTTGCTGATCTCAGTGCCCTGAGCGATATTCTATGTAATATGTTTTGTTCCAGTCAAATGCGACATGATTCCTCCCTCGGCTGCGTCGAGTAGCTCTCGCTGACCCTTTTCAATTCTTTACAACAGTCACGGGAACAGATGCCATGATATGGACTCTGGTTGAGCCCGGAGTCGCCATCCTAGCCTCAAGTCTAGTCACAAATTCGGCCCCTTCTTCGAGCATCGCGACTGGGAGGATTTACTTCGACCGACCAAACCCCCGGGATGAGCGGCATCAGTAGTGGCATGAGGTCAGGAGGTATACGGACTGGGACGACAAGATCGGCCCGCCGACCTCGCCGGGATGCGGTGTCGACGACATAGAAACTGAATTGGAGATGAGCGGCCTCGGAAAGCACGGGAACGGTGCTTCGGTCAGGCCATGGCCTCGAGGTGCATGCTGTGGCAAAGGAGACCGACAGCCCGCCGACTCCCGATTTCATAGCACCACCGAACCGAAGGCGAAGGAAGTGTCATCAAGAGCGAGACGTACGTTATCGAGGGTACGGATCGTTCCGGTACCACCTGGACAAGACACGTGCATGAGTCGCCCAGCGCATCTTCAGTCGACCTCGACGGTCTCGACGCGCAAAGTCAGCACAGCGGACGGGTTGGCCTCAATGTACACAGGCATGATTGGACTCTGTCGAGGAGGCGACGAAGACTAACTATTTGATATTGAATATACCAACAATACGGTTGGGCGGCTTTCATGGGACATTTCAGGCGCATTAGATTACGGGAACGGCTTTAAGTTGCCATCACACTGACTCAGTTTATCTACAGAAACAGATCGGCATGAGTCGTAAAACACGGAAAAAAATAAATGTCGAGCTTGAGCTCGGGATAATCAGGCGGGTATAGAATACTCTGTGGGGAATAGCCGGATGCCAGCGTCGCCATGGCGTTCCTCTATCGTTCTGAGACTGGCAAGGGGTGTCACGAGAAAGATGAGCGTGAATTTGCTCTCCCGAGAGTTCAGGCGATAGGTCATATGAGACAAAAGGTGATCTATTAGTAAGGATTCTGACTATACGCCTTCTCTGCTTCTGCGTGTGCATCATACCCATAGAGAAACCCTTGAATCTCAGGACATGTCCATCGCGATGGGAAACCCGGCTGCGGCCCCGTGCCCGGTTCCAGAGAAGCCGTCATGATTTCGTCGCGGCGCTCTTGTTCTGGACCGTCTGGCATGTGAAAGTCGTCGCGCTGGCGGAAGGATTCCATGACGACGCGCTGACCGCGACCCATGCGCAGTTGCTGATACATGGCCGCTGCAGCCGGGAGTTGTGTCTCCTTCTTCTCTCGACCACTTATTTTCCCAAGAAGGTAACCCAGAACAGCTCCATCTTCGAGCGACGAGTTGGCGCCCTGGGCAAGGTAGGGAAGCATGGGATGACAGCAGTCGCCGGCCATGAAGAACTTGCCCTCGGGGCTCGCCCACTGCTCCAGCGGCTCAATCCAACAGAGCTTCCACTTGTGAACGCTCTCAACTTGGTCCAGAAGCTTGCGAAGGAGGGGGTCCCAGTTGGAGAAGAGCGACCGCATCTCCTCAACATCGCCAATCACCTTCGTCGATCCTTCCGGTAAGTTGTCGGGAGATAGTAGACCGAGGTTGAGCATGCGACCTTGCTTGACCGTATATGAGACTCCATGAGACTGAGGGCCAACCCAGAAGTGGACTGTCTCCGACTTGATGAAGTCCTCGAGCTCTTTCTTGTGAGGACCCTTGAGGGATTCGATGGGTATGGCAATGCGAAAGGCAAGGTCGCCGGTCAACGCTGGTGGGCTGGGACGGCCGAGGAACTGGGCGCGCACATTGCTCCACATACCGTCCGCGCAGATGATAACGTCGCCCAACACGGTTGTGCTGGAATGATTGGAGTTGCTATCGCCGTCGATAGTGACCTCGGCGCGGTCGAAATCTACGGAGCGGGCACGGGAGGAGAGGCGAATCTGGACGCCGAGGGCTTCGCAGCGGTCGACGAGGGCGCGCTGGAGCTCGACGCGATGCAGGCCCCAGAAAGGATGCCCGTAGCGGCCTTGAACTGTTTGCTGGAGTTCTGCTTCATGGGCAAGGAGACGGGTGCCGTCATAGCGATGGACGGAGAGGGTCGAGGGAAGTGTTGCGAGTTGCGCGAGTGTCTGGGTGAGGCCCCATGCTTCGAAAAGTCGGGTTGCGTTGGGTGTTAGTTGCAAGCCGGCCTGGAATATGTGAGCGCAAGCTTTCTCCTCGCAGACAATGTTCATACCCCGACTTCCTGGAGCTCCTTGACTGCCTCGAGAATGGTTACACGGTGGGAGGGATTGGCGATCTTTGTCGAGAGAGCTGAAGCTAGGCCTGCGAGACCGGCGCCGATGATGATGACGTGGAGAGGCTCCGATGCACTGGTTGTTGCGGCTTCGCTCATTTTTGATTATCTAGGGGATATGCGCATTCGGCTCTCTTCTCGACTTCTCACGGGAAGTATAGCTGATGTTCAAGTCAAGTTCAACGACGAGAACAGTTTTTTTCCCAAGAACTCTTCTTCGTCGTCGTCGTCTTCTTCTTCTTCTTCTTCTTCTTCTTCTTCTAGCACCGCCTTGATGAGTTCGGGAAATTCACATGAGGAAAAATCGACGGTGCCGGAGACAACACGCGCTGTTGCTGTGGCTTGGGTCACGGATGATATGCGGAGAGTGGGGAAGGCCGACAGAACGACACCATCCCAGGTAGGGTAGGGTAGGTATCTTTCTTTTTCGTCTATCCGCCTCTCCCCAAGATCTAGCGTCAACCTGAAGTAATGTGAGTCTTCACCCCCCTTCCACTCTTGAGTTCGATTCGCGGGACGAGCCGCCCCAACTTAGCAGCTGCAACGTGACCATATCAACATTGAATGTCACGGGACGTCCTCAAGCCGATTCCTCGGGAATGGCCAGATCCTCTGGGTCGACAACCCAATCCTCCTCATCGCCCCATGTGGGCGCAAGCACAAATCTCCCCATGATTTTGCCCATGCCAATGCTGTCGCCGCCAATAACACCCTGTCTCGCCTTCTCGTCTGACTCTTCGACAATGACTGCCGTTGTGAGGAAGTTCATTCCCGCCGCTGGACTGAGCTCCAACGTGCGTCCGCCCCAATCCAACTCGACCTTTCCAGATTTTCGAACCTTGAGCTTGCCCATCATACCAGCCTGTGAAACAAGCTGTGATATATCGGTGACGTCGATGTCCTTCTCGACTTCCTCGGCCTTAGGTTTGACATGCTCATCGGAGTTTGTTAGGTCGACTGAGCCACCAACTGGATGATCTAACATGACAACGTCATCCGGCTCCGGCTTCACCCTCGTTGCAGCTGCAGGGTGCAAGGGCGGCAGAAGAGGAGGGAATTGGAATAGGTACAGTCTTCCGTCCTTGTCCTGCATGGCGCCGTTCTCGGGCGCTTTCGAGTCCTCGTCGGAAACGGTGCCCAGTTCGCTCAGAAGAAGTTGCATGTCCTGGGTGATCATGTCCACCTCCGGATCGGCCAAAGCTTTCTTGACCTTCGGTTCCGGCGTCGCCTTCTCTTCGACCTCGGAATGCGCAGGCTTCACGGCGCTGAGATCTACCTCCATTGCGCCGACTTCAGCTCCTGGCTCCGTCTTGACTTGCACTGTGCCCTTGGGTGCTGCATGCCACACCTTGCTGTCGTCTCCCACCTCAGGAACAGGACCGGCCCAGGAAGCGCCTTCGTCGACCCAAAGGCTCTCTTCCCGCTTGCCGTCTTCTGCTGCCTCGAGCTCCGCTGTTGTCGCAATGACCTTCTTCTCCTCCTTTTTGTCGATTCGTGCAATACCCATCGGCCAGATATTATCAGGTTTGGAATTGACAAGCGCTGCTGTCGCTTCGTCGTCGGAGTCGGGCTCGCGGTCGACCAGATGGCTTGCAAGTCTATCGGCATTGATTCTCGCATCGCGGCGACCTGAAGCTTCGCCAAAGGCACCTTTCTCGCTCTTAGCGCGGCTGCCTCCACCGAACAAACCGCCGCCCGAACCAGAGCCGCCGCCGCCTCCTCCTCCCCATCCACCTGAGGACCTCGATCCCCCTGGGCAGACGTCAATATCGATCTCAAGACAAGTTTTGGATCGAGAAGCTTACCCTCAAAAGCTATTTGTGAGAAAGGGCCACTGGCAACTGAAGTACGTCCCATCATTCCTCCTCTGCCCATGGCGTCCCCACGCGCTCTCCTACTCCGACCTCGGGAACGAGCCTGAGCACGAGCTTCTGCTTTCGCTCTCGCATTGTCCTTGTCTTGTTCTTGCCGAGCGAGTACTTCTCGCGATGCTTCATCTCTACGGATGGCCCGGGGACGAAATCTTCCGATCGAAATACCTCGTGTAGGCTGCCGTGTCGGTGCATCGGACCTAGATGGCGCAGCGGTTGCTGAGACAGTACCAAGAGCTGACGATGGTCTCGAAGTGGGCGCTGAAATATTGGCGCTTGGTGTTGCACTGCTGGCTCCTCGTCCTCCTCTGCCTCTCGTCGCACCTCGTCCGCGGGCCCTACCGGCGGCTCGAACCGGGGGCGTGCCCTCAGGCATGGCAATTTGCGACTAGGAATCTAGTGTGAAAAACAGGAACAAAGTTTTCCGGGGCTTCAGAGGTTTCAAAGAGTCAGCTGAAGGCGTCGCGTTGCTAAAATACGTCGTTGATGTGGATGGGTAGAATATACCCAGACGGTTACAAACGCTGCCTCGACAAGAGAAAAAAGATCATTACATAAGGTACCTTACTTAGGTACTTTTAGCGTGGTGGGGGACTAAGCTTGCGTCCTGATTGCCGTCCCTGCAGTTTCCGCGTTGGTGGGGTTGAGTCACCCCGCGTCGACTTACCTAAGGTAATGTCAGGTAATTAATTACCTTACCTTTACTTGACGGATAATACTGTCCCTCACATCTTGAAGGAGGGGGCACAGAAGCACGGACACTAAATAGGTGAGTGAGCCTCAGCTAAATGACACTACCTTATAATAATCCACCACACAACTTTCAAGAGCATTTGTTCAGTTATCACGTATTCAAGGCTAAAAATACGAACCTTCTCAATGTTCATCGCGATATATCCTCACTTTAGACACATCAGCGCCTGTTCTCCAAAAATGCTTGCGATGCTCTCTTCCCGAGCCAGCATGTCTCCAATCCATAAACGCCCAGCTTCGACAGTGCCCGCCGCGAATTTGACAATGACACAGCCTCTTACTCTTGCCGCCGACCACAAGACGTTTTTCTGCGTCTCCATCATTATGCGCCTTAGTCGCCATGACTCATTTTCGGTCATGTTGCTTTCTTCCTTGGCTCGCGCTTCCGCGGATCTGAAATCTCGGGCGCCCAGCCGTGGCAGAGCTGCGAACTCGTCCATAAAAAAATTACCTACCGACTGCATCAGGGGACCGCGGAGGATGAGGGTCCCAAACAACCCGTTCCCATGCATGGACTCTCGTAACGACCTGTCAACCACGCCCTGGCTCTTTCGGTCCAAGATAACCGTATCTCTTACGAGCAGGCGGCTCTTGTTGCTTGCATCTTCCGAAGCCGACCAGACTTCATTGCGCCCAGACCACTTGACGAAACTCCAATCTTCACCCCGAGCCGTTCTGCCTTGAGTAACCCAGTCCAGGAGACATAGAGAAGCATTCGGTGCTGCTGTGAAAAATTGCGTCTGCTCATAGACGCTTCCATCGAAGGGCTGTACGGGATCCGGCAGTAGGCAAAGACCAGCATCGTTGCTGATTTGGACTTCGAGTCTTTGACGCGTGACTACATCGGGAGACGGAGACTTGAAGACCTTGGTGTGACCTTGCGTGACAACGCCCAGTCTTGCCTTTGGAAGTACTCGTATTGACAAGTTTACGCTGTCGCCGCCAACCAGTCCGCCGCCGTAAGAAAGGAGGAAGACCAGAACGCATTTCTGATCGGCTGCAGGGGAAGGTGAGATGAGTTTCAGCGGGTACTGATAGGACATGGTCTGGAGGCCCGAAAGTCCGTTGGGAAGAAGCTGGGCGACGATCTCCCCCTCTCCGGCAGCGGAAGATGATTTCGGAAACGGCGAGTCCATGTTTGTGTCGTTGCAGCGGTTCTCGGGATGCTGAGGCTTGCTGGGACGGCTTCCGTGCCCGGGTCACTCCAGGTACTGATTTAACGTCAGAAGAGCATCGCAACCAACCAAGAAGATTAGTGGCGGACAACTAGTCGAAATTCGCTCACCTCGAAAGCAAAGCGTGGAGCTGTGTGTTCTTTGGAAGCGAGTTGTCTCAACTACCTACCAGACAGCGATGCCGGCATCAATTTGGTTGGCATAAAAACTCGAGTCCTAGAGTACGTACAAGTACTGTGCTATTCCGAGTACTGCGCAGACCCCTGCTTTTGCACCGGATATCAGTCCATTGTGCAGGTTGGGCATCTGCGAGGCACTGCAGCCTCGAACCAAGAGAATCGGGTCGCGACCTATGTTGACGGTGCAGTCGTTTCTTCAAGATACTGGGAACTACTAGTATTGCCGTCGATCGCCCGGGAGTCGAGATTGGTAGAGTCACCGTGGCAGGCGCATTCGAGTCGCAAGGAATGGAACAACGCAACAAGGCATCGCCTAGGGTACGTAATTACCTAAGGTATCGTCTTCAGCGCATTCCATGCTGGGGGTTGAACAGTGCCCAACCACCCCGCCCAGCGTGAATCGCACGGTGCCGTCGCACCTTGACCCACCGTGTCTTCGCACCCGTGAATATAGAGGATTCATTGCCTAAACATCTTCGACATACGCGCACCGCCGGAGAACGTGACGCTTTTCCTTGTATGCGCCACCTCTCCTACCCTTCGCTCATCGGCGCGAAACAATT
Source organism: Colletotrichum agaves (assembly GCA_036785465.1). Taxonomy (NCBI): domain Eukaryota; kingdom Fungi; phylum Ascomycota; class Sordariomycetes; order Glomerellales; family Glomerellaceae; genus Colletotrichum; species Colletotrichum agaves. Next base: position 28,750 of record JAXISO010000197.1, read on the forward strand.
GTAGCGACTGTTGCAATTCATTTACACATCATAGCAACCATTTCAGATCTACGCGACACAATGGATAGCGCGACAGCTTCCCCCGAACCCGAACCCGAGTCCTCGTCGCGTCGCCGATCCGGACGCGTCGTAAGAGCACCCGAAAAGTTTAGCCCGGAGCCCGCCACCGCACCCAAGCGCAAGAGAGGTTCTGATCACGATGAAGACGACGAAGAGAATGAGGATGACGGCGTCTTATCCGATGCCACGATGAGCGATGGCGACAGCGCCGACGAGCGGCCCCGCCCCAGGCCCAAGAAGCGATCCGCCGCCCAAGGAAATCGCGCGAAAAAGCCTGCCACCAAGAAGCCCAAGACCAACGGTGTGGCCCCATCTGGTCACTCTGCAAGTTTACCATCACGGCCGAAGAAGACCGTCAGGATTGCTGCAATTGACAGTCAAGGGGAGGGTCTATATGGTAGGCCACCGCTTTGGAATGTGTAGCTCTCTAACCCATCATATGACGCTGACGCCATTACATAGCCGATGTATTTGGCTCTGGCCTGCCTTCCGACCATGTTGCCGATAAATGGCAAGAGAGATATCAGGCGAATGATGCTCTTGCCGTGGCTGAACTTGTAAATCTTGTTTTGCAAGCATCTGGTTGCGACCTCCAGATCTCCGAAGACGATGTTCGCGACCCGGACAATTGCCAGGCGCGCTTGACTGAGCTCCAAGACCTTTTCCAAGAGGCATGTACAAACCGCGGCGACACAGCGTGTGGTCTATGGACCGGCATGCTAACTTAGTACAGGAGCAAGTCACGGAGTACCCGCTCATTTCCCGAGCGAAGAACACCAGAGTCTTTCGCGACCTTCTTACCAATTTCTTCAGGTCCCTGGTTCGCAGCGTTCACGACACAGATGTTCTGTACAACGACCACACTTTGATGGAGAACCTCGTTCGATGGATAGCCTCGATGTCGACCTCGTCACTTCGTCCGTTTCGTCATACGGCGACGACTGTCATTCTCTCCCTTGTGTACGGCTTAATCGACGTTGCCAATACTCTCGATGCCCGAATTACTTCAATAGAGCAGCAGGTCGCGCAAGCCAGGAGGGGCAAGAACAAGGCAAAGCTGGCTGAGATGCAACACAATCTGGACGAGGCCAACAACAACAGAGAGTTATGCGGGCACCACATCAAGGACTTCTTCGACACCACATTCATCCACAGATACCGGGATATTGATCCTCGCATCAGGACAGAGTGTGTTGAGGCCCTTGGTTCCTGGATTCTTGTCCTCGAGCCAGTTTTCATGCAGCCAGAATACCTTCGCTACCTGGGTTGGATGCTCTCTGACACAGTTGCGTCCACAAGGCAGGAGGTCCTGAGACAGTTAGCGCGCATCTTCAGGCGCGGTATTTCTCAACTAGGGCATTTCATTGACCGATTCCGCCCCCGACTCATCGAGATTGCTACTAAAGACGCCGAGGTTTCCGTCCGCGTCGCAGCCATCTCGGTTATCAATGTTCTCCGGGATGCTGGGATGCTAGAGCCGGAGGAAATGGACACTATCGGCAAACTTATTTACGACAGCGATATCAGAGTCCGGAAGGCTGTTGTCAGCTTCTTCGTTGCCTGTGTTGAGGACTTCATCACTAACAAGGTCGAAGAACTCGGAGGCCAAGATTCGCTAGACGAGCTTTTCGGTGAAGTCGAGGAAGATGACTACGAATCACCTCGCGGGACATGGCTTAACATCAAGTGTCTGGCAGAGACACTTGCAGCATACGACGAGCAGGTTGAGGGTGAGCATGTCGACGCCAATCCCCAAGGTCTGGCCGTGGCCGCCGATGTTATGCAAGCGAACGTTCCGGGCACTAGGATCTCGCTTGCTGCTCAGGTACTTTTTGAGAAGGTTGCCTTCGTCAAGGAATGGGAAGTGCTTTCCGGTTACTTGCTCTACGATCACACAGTCAGCTCCAAATCCAGCCCGAAGGGTACTTCCACTGAGACAGCCTTTAAGAAAGCTGTTGGTCCAGTGGGCTCGGAGGAGGCCATCCTGCTCGAGGTTCTCGCCACCGCTGTCAAGATGTTGCTCCTCCAGTCCGCAGAACTTGAGAAGGCCAGGAAGAGGGGCGGTCGATCTGACATTACTGAGGCGCATGAAGATACTGCTCTGGACTTGGCAGTGGCGATTCCCAAACTTCTGAACAAGTTCGGAGCCGATCCTGCCACCGCAACGATCGTTCTCAGAATGGAGCACTTCCTAGATCTTGAAGTATTCCAGACGTTGCGCCAAGATTCGTCCAAGTATGAAAAGCTTCTCGACGAGATCAGTACCCAATTCAACAGGCATGACGACAAAAGGGTCATTGCCGAGGCAGCCGCTGCTCTACTTCACTCCCGAGGATGCGAAGAGTTGGAAGAGCTTACGGACGGAAAACTCGCGGTCCTGTGGGAAAATGTCATCAACACCCTTCGCGGCTTTGACAAAACTTGCGAGCTTTCTATTCGTGGCAATCTGGAGGAGGAGCACTTGTCGGCTCTATCGACTGTGCTGATGAAGATCAGTGAGCTTGCTAGAATCTCGGACCCGGTCGAGGTCTTAGAGACTGAAGGTCGGGCGGCTGACTCCCTCTCGTCTCCCATCGAGATTCTGATTAACATCGCCAACCGGGGTACATTCGATGATGCCAACGAGGAGCTCGATGATCTGGAGGACGAGGTCGCGTCTTTCGCAATTAAGGCTACCCAGTTTTACTTCATGTGGAAAGTCAAGTCTATCGAGAAGCTTCTCCAAAACGGAACAGAGATTCCCGACACCGTCGTGGACTCGTTATTGGTATTGCGCAAGAATTACGACATCAACCTCATCAAAACCTTGTCCTCGCGAGCAGTAATTGACGACACCCGCTTGTTCGCGGCCGGCGCGCTCTGCGATGTGCACGTTCTCTTTGGTACACTACGCAGCCTTATCGAGCCCATTCGTGGCACTACAACTTACAGAAAGCTCGCCGGTCTCATACGCGAACTTGAGCCAAAGCTTCTACCCGAATTAATCTCTATTTACGACGGCATCGAGAAGGCTTACGCCAAGAGAACAAAGAAGCTGCTCAACGAGCCAGCAGACGACGAAGAACCCATGGATGATGACGACTCCGATGAAGAAGAAGACGAGGTTGAGGCGCTCAGTCACGAAGAGCGTCTCGCCCTGGAGCTCAAGTCCGAGAAGGCTTTGTGTGAATTGGCCGCCAAATACGTCCTGGCCATTGTTCAAAAGGTCTTGGATCAGACGGGTCCTCATGCCGGCAAGCTTCGTAAGCGGCTCTTGCGGAACCAGACCAGGCTTGGCAAGAACTTTGGCGAGGTCGTAGCTTTCCTTGACGAGAACAAAATTCGAGAGCATCTTTACGGCAAGAAGCAGGCTCCGAGGGCGAAGACTCCCTCAGCCAAGCCTGCATCGAAGAAACCGTCACGGAGTGAGGAGATCGTTGTTGAGGACGACGAGGAAGAAGAGGATCCCATCGAGGAGCTTGATGCGGAGCCGGAAGAAGGTTCGAGGGAAGATCTGCGCCGGCGTGAACTACTAGATGACGAAGAAGAAGAGGAGCCGGAGCCCCAAGAGGCTCCTACCAATCATGATGCCAACGAAGACGATATATTGGGCGATTAAGCGAGTGTACGACCGGCATAACATTCCGTCATTTTGCTCTGTTCATACGCGTTCCATCGGGTCGTCTCTTCCCCCCTTGAATGGCTTGGTGATGCGGCCTCTGCTCAGGGAGTAGAGATGTCATGAGTGTCTTCATTTCACTGACGCGTGGATGGGATGATGTTGGTGCGACGGCGAATTCAGGCGTCTCAAGGATGGCTCACTGATTGACTTTGCGGCAGAAGGATTAAAAGACAATTGGCTCTCCTAGTAGCTGATACGACACGATTTCACTGTAATAGCTGATTATGCAATATCCCAACCATCTCTCGTGTCAGTCATCCGTCGTTCCCTACATAACTTCGTATCAACCAGTCCGTATCCCCGCTCCCTCTTCCCATGACAAGCTCGCTGTGCTGTTGTGCTAAATTCATCGCTTCCGTCACAATACCACATGACACAAAACCCTTGCTAGAAACTGCATACTTTCGTTCCAAACAGCCCGAAGACGCGCTCCCAGCGTTTGCCATCCCCTGCATCAGCTCTCGCCTCGTTCGGCTCTCTGATGCGAACGCCGTACTGGCGGATGCAACAGGTGAATGGCCGGTTCGAAGGGGCCTTATCCTTGCCGTTTCCAGGTTGCTTGTCGCCCATCTCGGTATCTGAACTATCTGGTGGGCGTTTGGCGACGTCCTTCATAGTCCCCTTGGACTTCTGCTTACTTTTCTTACTGGTCTCCGCATGCTGCTTCGATTTCATCTCCTCGAGATCACCCCAGAGAATAAACATCTTCTCGCGTAGCTTGGAAAGCTCATCGGAATTAGCATGTAGATTGCACGCGTCCAGACCCGTCAGAAGTTGGGCGTCCATGTTGTCGACCAAGACCCACATCGTGCTGTCTTTGTTGCTGTTACTCTTCTTTTCTGGAGTTGCATCTTGAAGGCAAAGCGCAAAGCGCCATTCCCAGACGCGCTCACTGATGAAGCTGTCTAAAGTGCTGCCTTCATCGTCTGAGTCAGAGTCAGAGTCAGAGTTGTCGGACAAGACGTCGTATTCCGTCCTCTTGCGGCCATACGCAAAGTCTTGGAGTTTCGGTGGATGAAAGTCAACCACACGAACAAGTGCGCGGTGCTGGGCGACTGTGAAGGGGAGCTTGAAGTTAAGAGCTGTGCCCTGTATGGTAGTCTCGTACGTTGGTTGCTGCAGTATGTCGGACACGGAGCTCAAGGACCTTCCATGGTTTTCGCAGGCCACTGGAGGCTTGTTAGTCTGTGGTGGTGGAACAGGAACGCGGATTCTCTACCTAAAGGATTCAGATCAGGTGGGGCCTCGATGTGTTCGCCGGTCTCGCTTTGTCTAATTTCGAGTTCCTTCTGCGCTCTCTGAAGAGCTCGTCTCTGCTTCCTGGTAAGGGGTTTCTCTGGCTGATCTGCTGCGGGACGCTTCTTGCCCTTGTTTTCAATGGCTGCATCGAGCTGCTTCGACTGAGCCTTTATTTCCTTCTCGTTGTCTCGTTTTCTCCGGATGGCATTTTTGAGATAGGGATGCATATTTTCGGGATTTTCTTGCGGATCCAAGACAAGCACAGGCACTTTACGACCGTAGGAATCGCGATCTTCGCGAAGAAAGCCTTCCAGGTTGAAGCCATTTGAGCCCCATTTGATCTGAACATTCTGCAGCTGAACCCAGGTCCCAAGCTTGACCTCAGACCTGATGACGGTTGCATGTGGCTCGTAGCAGGTTATCTGCATGGTTCTCTTGCCGTAGGGGCCTTGCCATCCATCCTCAGGTTTAGCTTTGCCAACCTTGCGCGAGGTATAGCCGTAGGGATCTCCGTCCTTACCGCTTTCCCGACCTTTCCCGTCGTATGGATAGGGATGATTGTAGAAGCTTGAATTCTCCGTATAGTCCGAGACATATAGAGACACTTTGTCGCCAAAGTCAAAGGGATCTTTGACGGCTCGGACAATCAGGTTGCGGAATTCACCATCCCGGACGTCTTTGAGCTCGCAAAGCTTGTTTTTGACGTTCGTCGACTGCTTCGACCGAGCCTCGAACACTTCAGACTCCGGGATGCGGTCCTTGTCAATATTCTGGTACAGCCAGGGAATGTACGCCTCAATTTGAGTGTTCGGCTTCCGGTTTCTGTCTTTTGAGTTTGGTGTGAGGGGAGCAGTTGCAGGATTGGGAGCTGTAGGTATTTGTGACGCCGGATAAATATGGATTGCAGTCTGGTAGTTTGTCAAAAGAGAAGGGAGACCGCCATGATTTTGAACCTGTTTCGATGTCAGTTGAGGCTTTGGCAATAGTAATCTTCAGATCAAGTGTGCCTTAGCCATGTAAATGACTACAACATCTCCAGCATTGCAATGCGGCATCTGCTGCATGTCACTCTCGGGGCGAAAAACATTGAGTTCGACGTCCCAATTCGCCTCAGATTGAATTGAGGAGTCGAAGAGCCGGAACACACATTTGTAGTCTGCTACGGCGTTAGGTCCTGAAATGTTGCTCAAAGTGCTGATTGGGCAATTAACGAACCCTTCCCTCTGGTGGGGATGGGGCGGCGATAATCTTTGACCAAGCCAACAACATTAACGAAGGTAGACTTGAGTTTCCCTTCCTGCATGAAGTCTGCCAATGGCGTGAACTCCTTGGGGAGCTTGATGCTTGTTGTTGTGTCGGCCATGCTGGCGATGAGCGGGCGGTTCAGTGAGGATGAGTTGTTGGTATAACGGAGCTGAAGGTGTTCGAAGATGCCAATAATTTTGAGGCGATCCAGAAGGCACCAGAAACCGTGGTGCATGAATGGCGGTTATCTAACTCGGAAAGCTGGAACTTCGGAGACGCGTATGGGAGGTCTCTGGACGCGCCTCTTACCCCACCAAATCAGATGTCACTTCGCGGGAGCATGTGCTTTGTCGCCATTACCCGATTAAGCCTGTGCGGGCGTAACTGCCCAAGGATCATTACCTTCCCGCCCTGGCCTGCCTCATCCTGCCTTGGTCTAGAGTCAACTCAGAGGGGAACCAATCCACGTTACTTTAGTGCAGCAAAAAGCAACCTGAGGCTTTGAACAGGAAAGAACCTGGAATACATCAACACAAGAAGCAAGGAAAGACAACGCGGTTTGGGGAAGACTTTTCTGCCCAGAAACCACCTAAGCTTGAGAGCACCGTCTTTATCACTTCATCACATAGTCCCCTGGGAAACCACTTTAGACACAACAGAAGCCATGCCATTGTGGGACAGAAATCTCTTACGGCAATACCTTATTACTTCCTTGAGGTTGTCTTACTACTACCTGTCCAATTCGGACTGCCACACCCCTGACTCAGCTGAGGAAGGCACTCTGGAAGCCTGGAAGTGACTGCTGTTGCCTCCCCAAAAAGATTGAGGTGCTGAGTACACCTCTCCACACCAGAAGGGGTGGGGGAAGAATTTCGCTTGCGGTCCGGTCGATGTCTGTATTGAGTACCTTGGGAAAGCGCTAGCGGGCAGGCATGCCACATGTCGAAAATACTTACGCGGCCTCAGTTATTACTTCAGTAGTGCCCTGAGGTGGGCTTCTGGATTTTGGCAGGGCCCTGTTCCATTTCTTCGACCCGCTCTCTCGCTTGATCCTCCCCCGTCTTCCTCCTTCTTCTCCCCCCCCCCCCCCATCATCATAAATTTGCAAAGCCTTCGTCTGCATCAACTTTTCTCCCCACGACCTGACTCCTTGTTTAGGACCTCATTGTTTACCAGCGCACTCCTCCTTTTCTTACCTGCGCAATCCCATCAGAAGGGCTTTTTTTCTCAACAGTGACGGTAATAACCAGAAGCCTTTCCAAGCATCAACCGCCGCCCCTCTTGCCTTCCTGACGGGCGACCGAAATCAACCACATCCTAAATCAGTGTCCATCACAACAGCAACCATGGCTGACCGGTATATCCCCGAGCATCGCCGCACCAATTTCAAGGCGAAGAGCACTTTCAAGCCTGAGGAGCTTCGCCGTCGCAGAGAGGAGCAGCAAGTCGAGATTCGCAAGGCAAAGAGAGAGGAGAACCTGGCCAAGCGTCGCGGCATCGGCTCTGGCGAGAACAGACCTGGCGCATCCCTTGGAGCTGCCCCTGATAGCGACGATGATACCGCTCCCACCGAATCTCAGGTGAGCATTTACCCTCTTTTTGATGGCTTCGCCGCCGCCATCGTGTCTGTTTGAGCCCCGCCAACACCGCCGCACCCTTCGTCTTATTTTCCCTCTGTTGCTAGGGCGCCTGCCTCTGCCCCACTTCACTCTTGCGCGAGTCGGTATAGACCTCGCCCACCATGCCTCAAACCCCGCGCCAGAGATGGCGGGCGAGGCTTGCGACTGCCGACTATTCCGTCCTCCGTTGCCGATGTTGATCTAAGTCTCGATTAGTCTCGACGACAATGTGCTAATCGCTAGTAGTTGAATGAGGACCTTCCCCAGATGGTCTCCGGTGTTTTTTCCGACCAAATCGACCTCCAGATCCAAGCCACCACGAAGTTCCGAAAGCTGTTGTCCAAAGAGCGCAACCCGCCTATCGAGGAAGTTATCAAAACCGGTGTTGTTAGCCGTTTCGTCGAGTTTCTCCGTTCTCCCCATACCCTCGTCCAATTCGAGGCGGCCTGGGCCCTGACCAACATCGCCTCCGGATCCGCCACGCAAACCCAGGTCGTCATCGAGGCTGGTGCTGTCCCCATCTTCGTCGAGCTTCTGGCTAGCCCTGAGCCTGATGTGCGGGAACAGGCTGTGTGGGCCCTGGGCAACATTGCCGGTGACAGCCCTCACTGCCGTGACTACGTCCTAAGCTGCGGTGCCCTCAAGCCCCTCCTCGCACTTCTCGGCGACAGCCGCAAGCTTAGCATGCTGAGGAATGCTACTTGGACACTCAGCAACTTTTGCCGTGGCAAAACCCCCCAGCCTGACTGGAACACCGTACGTCTAATTCTCTTTGCCCCTTATTCTACATATCTGACACGTTCGATAGATCGCTCCTGCTCTGCCCGTTCTCTCCAAGCTCGTTTACTCGCTGGACGATGAGGTGCTCATTGACGCATGCTGGGCTATCTCCTACCTCTCCGACGGATCCAACGACAAGATCCAGGCCGTCATCGAGGCTGGTATTCCCCGCCGTTTGGTCGAGCTCTTGATGCACGCCAGTACCTCGGTTCAGACGCCTGCTCTCCGTTCCGTTGGTAACATCGTTACCGGCGACGACGTCCAAACCCAGGTCATTATCAACTGCGGTGCTCTCCCGTGCCTTCTCTCGTTGCTGAGCTCCAACAAGGACGGGATCCGCAAGGAGGCATGCTGGACGATCTCCAACATCACCGCTGGCAACTCGGCGCAAATTCAGTCCGTCATCGATGCCAACATTATTCCTCCTCTCATCCACCTGCTGTCGAATGGCGACCTGAAGACGCGCAAGGAGGCATGCTGGGCCATTAGCAATGCCACGTCGGGTGGATTGCAAAAGCCGGAGCAAATTAGATACCTGGTATCTCAGGGTTGCATCAAGCCCCTGTGCGACCTGCTTGCTTGCCCCGACAACAAAATTATTCAGGTTGCTCTGGATGGATTGGAGAACATCCTCAAGGTCGGAGACCTCGACAAGCAGGCTGCTGGAGAGGGCGCTGACTCGATTAACCGTTATGCCCTTTTCATCGAGGAGTGCGGTGGAATGGAGAAGATCCACGAGTGCCAGACCAACGCCAATGAGGAGATCTATATGAAGGCTTACAACATCATTGAGAAGTACTTTTCTGACGAGGAGGAGAACGCAGACGAGGGCATGGCTCAGGGTACCGGCCCTAACGGTACCTTTGGTTTCGGTGCGAACGCTGCTCCTCAACAGGGCGGCTTCAGCTTCGCCAACGGTGGCGACTCCATGGACATGTAAAAACAAGATTGTCAGCGCATCCCGATGTGCTCCTCGCTGCTTCAGCAACTCGCCTTTGGATTCGACCCAACCCAACACCCCATACATCCAACCAACAGCACTATCTGTCACTCATCCCCTTTCTGTCAGCGATGCATTACGATTTTCGCTGGACTGGCAGTCACACAACACCCTTCACACATACACTCATCACCTGCAATCGGCGTTCTCTAATATAGCTTGATACAAATGATTTGAAGAAACTCCCGATTGGGACATTACAGGCCCTTTGGTAGCTTCAAAGCTCCAGCCTGGGAGAGAGGAGGAGAAAGGAAGGAACACGGATATGGGCCGAAGGACGAGGTTCAGCGGACCAGAGTGACAGACCTGGCAGCTCAACAACTCCAGGCTGAGACCTGACTGGCCTATACCGCCACATGTGGCCCTTGAGGCGGACTTTTACAGCACACGGCAGTACGGCCATCGCGCCGGGCACCTCGACCCGGACCGGGAAGCTGTGTGAGGGCTGGGTTTGACGGTGCTAGTGCACCTCAACTCGGAAGGAGGAAGAGCTTGGGCTACTCGATTTGCCGCCAGCGCCAAGTGGCATCTGGCTTGCAGCGTAAGCTAACGTTCCGCACAAGTGGATTTCTGTCCTGAATCGATGAACAGTTAAGACAACTGTGTGATCGCCAGTACCCGTGATGTCCAGCGTAATGCTCTGGTGTATGATGTTCCATGTGAGGGCATCGGATTGGTGGATGGGGGACGAAGCCCACCATGAACCTCGAGCGGTGACCTCAGGTATGCTCACTTAAAGGTACCTAGTCTCCGGCAGGGTACTGTGCTGTATGAGGCTCCCGAGAGCGGCACCTACCTACATCTACACAACCATCTCAAATGTTAGCGTGTCAAGAGTCCTACTGTTACCAGAGTCATTTGAAATCCAACAGGATAATAACAGTGGGGCCCATGACCCGCTAACATTTGAGATGCTTGTGTAGGTGTACCTGAGGTACCTGCAGTTCCAGGTCTCCCCAGTGCCCAGGGTACCTTAGTAAATGTACCTTGACGCCCGGGCCGGCCTAAGGTAGCGGGTCTGAAGACCGCCCCTCCACCGAAGGGCGCGACCCTCGGGGCCGGAACTAGAAATGCAAAGCTGTCGGCCAAGGCACGTCCATCTTCAAGGTCAGCCTTCCGTTTTTACATCACCGATACTCAGCAAGCAGCCCCCTCCACGCCAACAACCCTTCGCACTCGACTACGAAAGCATGCTTGCTCAAACAATCGACGCGACGCGGATAAGCAACAGTTGATGCGCGTGGCAACTTCAGCGACGACCGTAATCCCGATCAAGTTCACACGATGGACGCACGCGTTGTTCGAGGCGTTCAGCAAGCTGCCAAAGAGCAATGGTCCGAATTCATATCCAAAAGTCTAGCTAAGCGTCTAGATCCCGCCAAGTTCGAATCATACGTGCCGTTCCTCCAAGCAAAGCATCCACTCCCTCCCTTCGTCGTCGCCAATCTCTTCTTGCGACCCCAGCCACACAACGCTGACAGTCTCGATCCTCGAGTGCCGCGCTACCTCCAGGTACTCTCCGACCTAAACTTGATCGACACACCCTCTATTCTGAATGCCTTATACAAATACTCGACATCACGCGCACACTCTCGAGAGGCCGCTCAAGCTGCCAATGCCGAGAACCCACAGCCTCAGAGCCCACGGTGGGCGAGCTCATATGCGGCGGAAGAGGTCATGTTTTACAGACTCACCAAGTCTGTGGCTCAGGGCACCGCGATTCCAGATACAACGACGGCCCTTAGAGTCGCCAACATCATGGCCAGGTGGATAGCCCTCTTTACCGACGCTGCGACAGCCTTCACAGTTGATGTTACTGGCCAACTTCAAAACAGTCAGGCCAGGGAGGAAATGGAGTCGGCGCGCGCCGCTTTTGTGGCCCTTCTTCTTGGAGTCTGTGAGAATCAAGTTGTTTTGAAGGCCTTTAACAAGCCTGAGGCAAAGAGTAAGCACGTCTCATAGACACAGCTCGAACATTCCTTGAAACTGACTCATGTTAAGACACAAGGAAGGCTCTATCGGAGAGCCTTGCCAACTTCGTGCCTACGATCATGCAGAACGCAGGCCCTATTGCGACTCGGCTAGACTTGTTCCGCACAAGCACGTTGGCGGGATTTGAGCCTATTGATGACCAAAAAAATACTACAAACGCCGAGATCGAAGACTTGTTTGACTCTTCGGTGGCCCTTGAGAACTTTGTCATATCGGAACTACCAATCGTCAACTCCAGGGCTGGTCTCTATATGTACCTGAACGCAGCAGTTGGTTTATTGGACCTACAGAAGTAAGACAGTTGCTGATACTGCTCGATTATAGCTCATTGGACGACCTTTGGTCGATGACATAGCCGTCTTCAACTATCTGAACAACAGGTATCAGGTAAAGTTCAGCGCTTCATATCTTGATGATACTTCTAACGCCTTCAATCTCAGGGTGATGTGCGAGCAATGACCATCGACCTCATCTTAGCTTCGTTTGACGTCTTAGCTAATGCTGTGTCGCGGAACGAAGGCAATCCAACAGCTCACCTCTTGCGCTCGTTTTTGATGAACAAGCTACCGCTGCTGATTGGAAACTTGAGCAAACACATGTATCCACCCTTGACCGCCGAGTTCTGCATCACCGAAGCACTAGGCCGCGTGGACACAAACACCTTTCCCACACTATCATCCATGTTTGATGAATCTAGAAGCAACAACCCTTTTACAGACTCAGTGCGAGAGGAGTTTTGTTGGGCTTGCTGTCTGCATGGCCTAGTGCGAGAGAGCAGAATTGAGGGCCTTCTAGGAGAAACGCCTTACCAATCCCTCCCAACGGGCGGGAGATACGTCAAAGACAACTTAGTGGCCGGTTGTCTTGCGGACCCAGGACGCATGACGGCCCTGATAGGCGAGTTGGATGGCAAGGACGGGAATGCTGGCGCAGTCTGCCAGGCCCTGACCGAGGTATGCACCCTGTTCCACGAAACTGAATGCGCACAAGTCTCTGACAAAACAAGGTTCTCGGACAACTCTGCAGAAACAAGGAGACAATGACTCTCAAGCTTCTTTGCAGCCAGCTTGCTCAAAGGCCTCTCTCTCTGGACGTCATGCTGCTCTTTGAGAAACCAGCAACAATTCTGCATCCTCTGTGCGACCTGCTCGATAGTTGGAAATACGACGAGGATCAGGGCGAGTATCAACCAGTGTACGAGGAGTTTGGATCCATACTCCACCTAGTCATGGCGTTTGCGTATCGCTATAACCTGACGGTGTCAGATCTCGGCATTACGTCGACGGAGTCTTTTGTATCAAGGTTGCTTGGTCAAGGCCACCAAAGTCGACCGCTGGACGAGCTTTCGGACCAGGAAAAGGATCACCTCAACGGCTGGATCCACGGACTATTCGACTCTGAGGCAGGTGGTCTCGGTGATGAGCTGATGTCATCCTGCCCGCCGCAGGATTTCTATCTCCTAGTTTCCACATTATTCCAAAACATTGTGCTGGCTTTCAGTACCGGTCACTTGTCCGAGGAGAGCCTCAAGGGTGGTGTTGAATGTGAGTTCACTCGTCCTGGTTCTCCTATCTTATTGCTTCGGCGCTTGTTTCTAATCGAATTTCAGATCTGGTCGATACTTTTCTTCTACCGTCACTGGTTGTGGCAATTAACTATCTCTCCAATTCTCTATTAGTTGAGCGTCCTAATTACCAGAAAGCTATTGTTAGGGTGTTGCAGTCTGTTCTCGCGCCGGCCGCCATTTCTAATGAGGCCTCAAATATGCTTTCCTCGGTCATGAACATAGTGGCGAAGCCGCTCGAACATTCCTTGAGAACGTATCAGAGATCCGATCCAAAAAGTCAAGAGGTCGAACCGCTTCTCAGAGCAATCAAGGACACCATACCTCTATCCAGACGCACAGGAGCGGCTGATCATCTCGAACTGACTGCCTGGTCTGGGGACCCCCAGCAGCAGCATCAGCTCAATCAACCAACCGCAGGGTTCTCAAATTCTCTTCGCCAAACTTTGCAGGCTCTAGTCCAATGGAGCATGCATCCAACCATGGACATGCCGCCTCCTGCATATACCCACCGCCAAATACTCGTCGGGCTCAACATCCTCGGGGCAAAACGGCTTCTACAACTCGTATACGAGGAGATCAGGCATCACACGGAAGCCGGAAGTGGTAGCATTGTCTACGACATAGCTGCAACCCTGGTTTGCGCACCTGACACAAATAACGCTGCCTTTGTCACCCCTCTAAACTTCATCGAAGATTCGGGCAACATGCCGGCGCCTGTTCAGAGAAAGCTGACTATGCGGGAAGTATTGAAGCTGGACGCCGAGAACTGTAAAAGACTTCAAAAAGCAGATCCAATCCTGGCTGAAACCGTAGTCAGGCTGCATCGTAGGGTGGAATCGCAGATGGTCGTCTCCCAGGCCGAGGCCATACAGGCAGGTACCATGCTGCGAGATGATCTCGGTCTTGGCCTAGATGCAGGTGCAGGCTCGTTAGGCGATATGACGGCGGCGACTGCTAATGTGGTGCAGGGAGACGGCATGTCTGTGGACAACGTAAGCCTTGACCTAGGTATGGGAGGGGACATGGTCTTGGGCGGGCCTTCTCATGGTGGGAATGGTCTCGACCTAGGAGACAATGACCTTTTTAGCGGTCTGGACACTGGTGACGATTTTCAATGGGACAACATGGACCTGTCGTAGGACGCAGGCAAGTCATGGAGACGGTAATAGTCTATTTGCAAGGTACGATGCTGAGAGCCGATAGGCGCAGAAGAGGACGATAGCGGACGAAGCCTGACATCAAGCGTTTGGCCTTGCGGCATAGCATATTACATTGCGTCTGATACCAACAAATCGTATCCTACTTGTTCACTTCGCGGCTGCCCAACTTCCGATTGTAAATTGCGAGTTGCACATGTTGGTCAGCTCCCAATCTTCTGCACCCATTTCGGCTTTCATGTTCTCGTCACCCTTGCCTCCACAAAGACCTCCCACGAACATGGTGGCCATGAAATGATCGTCCGTCGCGTGCGCCTCACGATATTGAGGGTGCTTCATCAAACTGGTCACCTTGCGTCTCAGTAATGGTCCGCCGCACGGCTTTTTGCCTCGAATGGGACGGCCGTAGACCGCTTTGTCGGCTGGCACGTCCTCCTCATAAGCCGGGCAGAAAGTGTCGATGACTTCCTGACGGAAGTCAAGGGCCCAAGGCTCTGGTGGAGTGATCTGGGCGAAGTTATCGCGGAAACGCAACATGGGACCCCAAACGTTGCGGTAGAGGTTGTGAACGGAGCCACCGGAGCCGATGAAGAGCGTCTTGTGCTCGGCCGCACGGAGTGGGCGTAGGGCAGCACCAACGGCAACGTGGAAGTGCGGATCGTAGAAATCGTTCGTGGAGATCAGGGTCGTGGGAGGGCAGCCCTTGGGAAACATGCGGATAAGGATGAGATATGTGTCGTGGATCCAGTCGAAGGTTGGATCGGGTTTTGAAGGTATGCCAGCCGCCTTGAGATGAGCTTGGATTGTGGGAATGTAGTCGAGGTCGGGATTCAGCTTATACGGGTGGTACTTTTCGGGGTTCACGTAAGCAACCGGTGATTTTCCGGGCTTGGGATGCGCAGAAATGAGGACTTCGCCGGGGGTATTGGTGGCCCAGTGTGCACCCTGTTGAGGTTGTCATTTGCTTGTTCGAGGAAAGTATTGCATGCAAGGGGAGAGTAGGCTTACCATCATGACAACATGTTCAATGCCCTGGGCTAGAGCTTCATCGCCGCATTTCTTCCAGTAAGTGGCAGAATGGCTCTGCTCTCCGAGCATCATCGTCGAACCATGAGAGAAGAGGTGGACCGGGGTCAGAGGACCCTCTTCCTTGCTACCAGCAGCCATGATGGCGTTTGTGTGAATACGAGATTTGATAGTCCACGGGAAGTGAAGATTATAATGAGTTGATTCAACAGGTGAATGAATGGTTTGACTTGAAATTGTCCTGAAGATAACAAAGGTGGATTCACAAGATGGTTGTCTTGTACCAGATTCTCACATATGACGATTCTGCCGAAGCTCATTGCCACAACCAACTCAGGTAAGCTACTAGCGGCCCCATCGGCGAGCGGCATGGTCTTTGACAAACCACGGTTAATAGTGGATTCGGAACGCTTCATAGGCACTTCGCGGCGGCTAGCAAGGGGCTTCTGTATTGAGAGGGGTCCGGGGTTTTTTCTGGGGCCGGCGGGGCCGCGACTGCAACCCCGGGGTCGTCGTCCCCCCACTTCCCGACCCAAGGCCGAGCCGGGAATGTGACCTCATCAGCCCAACTGCCGTGCCGCAGTAATCATGAACGAAACGAACGAAGCCTGAACCACCTGCCCCGAGTGGTTTTATTCGGTATCTTCTCAAGTGCCGATGACTTATTAGGCGGGCAATTGGTGTCCGTGACTATTTCGTACAAGATCTGAGAGGGGTGTGAGAGCAAAACTTGCAGCGACTTAAGAGCGTTTATGTTCAGGGCAACATCACGAACACAGCTCAGAGTGAAATATTTGCGGCATCGAATGAACTTGCTAATATACAGATATTCAAAAACAAAAATTGGTGAGAGAAGACTATGTCCTCAATTTCCAAGCGTAGTCAAAAACGCGCCGACCACCGATCCACGTGCCATAAGCGAGACTAGGGAGCACAACGCTCATGATGACACTGGCACCCAGTACGAGCCCCTGCTCGAAGAATCCAAGTCTGCTGTTCTCGGGTTGGTCCGTAGGCTTCAGTGGCGCAAGTGCCAACGTCCTTAGACTCTGTGCTGCGCGGGTGCCAGAGAGAAGTTCCTCGACCCCTTTCAATACACTGGAGGGCTTTTCGATGATCTGTGGTCGAGGAATAGAAAACATTTCCTTACTGTAGCGGAATTCGACGGCTGGATCGTGTGAGATTGGTGCTGCTGGGCCGAGGAGAAGGTGAGATGGAATCTGATTGATGAAGGAGATGTGTGAAGGAAGATGTTGAGAGAGGTACTTCGCAGCTTTGGGGCTTGCGAAGAAATAACCGGCGAGAAGCGGTTTTCTACTGGCTGTTAGATTATATTGTGTCTCGACGGCGGCTTTCAAGGCGCTTAAGCCACTCACTCGAATTCGTGTGTATAGATGGAGTCAACCAGGCCTGATGAAGTTGCAATGGGCAAAAAGCGTCCGCTTACTTTAGCATGCAGAAGAGGCGAATTGCTGAGGCCGTTAGTAGCTGTAAGTTACAGTATTCTGGAAGTCTTGCGTGGAATTATTGGTAGCTCACTTGTCCTTGATATCGACCAGCTTGAAATCTTTTGAACCAAAACTGGACACCAGCCGCTTCTCCTCAGCTTCCTGAACAACTCTCCTTGTCACTTCGCTGTGATTGTCACTTGCTCTTCGGACTGTTGTCTCTCGTGCGAAAGCGAGAGAAGCATGCTTCGAGCAGGCCTCGAAGAATTCCTTCTTCACATACTCATTGACCAACACCAAGTCTGGAGCGTAGGGCGATTGCCCGCCGAAGCTGAACCTCGCTGCTGTGATGTCTTTCGCTGCTGCCTCAATGTCCGCGGTGCGATCTACCACGGCAATAACACGTTTGCCATTAGAAGCGACCAAGTGGGCAACGTGGTTCGCGCTGGGTGAGGTACCAGTCTGGTCAACGAGGGTTGCCGATTCCAGAAGGGTCTCATCTGTGATCTTTTTGGTGATACAGAAGGCGTTCTGGTTTAGGGAGCGCGTGAGAATGTTGCGGAGAACGGAATCGATTTGTAGCAGTGTGTCATCGAGCTGTTTTCATGCAGTTTAGCGGTCTACGTTAAGCAGTATGATCAGTGGTGGGATGCACGCACCTCAAGAGCAACCACAGAACCAGCTGCCAAAGCTGCAGCAAGCGGGCTCAGGATTGAAAAGAAGCGAGTGTATGTTGTTGGCCTTATAATGACGAGTCCTGCACCGGTCCGTCTGCTCGCGTTGTTCTTGCCATGTGCCACCAGGTATTCGGTCTCAAGCTCTCTTCCAAAGTCCAGGGACTCGTAGAAGTGGCGGACTGTCTCCAGGGCTAGAAAATATTCAGCCTCAACTTCGGTCTTTGATGCACCGGTGTCTTTCTCCTGTGCCGCGCAAAGGGCCGCTGATTCCTTGCGCAACTCTTCATGCAGATGACCAAGGTTGTCCTGACGGAACCGAATGCCCTCAGCCCTCCCGTCAACGACAGTGACGAGTAGCTTCTCTATGGCAGGATCCATATTATGGCAATGATCCGGTCTGCGACGATGGGCATAAGCGACTAAGACAGAAGAGGAGATGATTGGGGCCGACGATGACTAGAACGCGTATAATCCTAGGTGACAAAATTGACCCTAATTGAAGATGTTTTTGAACGAAATGTATACCACCGAGATACCGAAGCCCGCTGGAAAATCGGCTTTGTCAGATCCAGCAGTTCGAGGAACCGTGATCAGCTGGACGCCAGGTTATTAGAGAGGCGGAAAGTGGGGGACCGGGGTCACGGTCGATCACGTCGAAGCTTAAGGTAAGGTTCCATGGTATTACCAGGCTGGGTGGGGCTGGGGCATGGTGTAAATCTCCCCGCATTTCCGACACAGGACAGGGTCGATCGGGGAGCGGCTTCCCTGGGATGGACGACGGGTCGACGGGTCGGCATATTGAAGCGGCCCTCTCCCTCGTTGCCGTCCTTTTCAGACAGATAGGTGTGTCTCAACCCAGATTGACAGCTGCACTCATCACCGACCTGCGACCCCCTTCCTATCACCTACGTTCAATACCCGCAGACAAACAATCAATACCCACGAACTCATAGGCCTCAAAATGTCAGCAACGACAACAGACAATCCCATCACGACGACGCTCCGTCAGGATTACCTCCACGATTACACCATTCGGCTCACTGGAGGTGTCGAGGAAGCATACGCGAGGCCTTCGAGGGATGCGCCGCTGCCGCCGGCCGATAATCCGCCTGACTGGTACGACCAGCACCGACAGGTACCTCCATACAGGCCCATCAATAGAGAATTAGACATTTCGGACAGACCCTGGGGATCAAACCGGATCGAGACGGGTGTCATCTTTGTGATGATGAACGGCTGTTGGCTTCAAGGGGTGAGATTGAAACCACGACTGAGCGATCAATGCCAGCTCGTAACTAATATCCCTTTGACAGGTTTCCAACTGGCTTTGGAGGAGTACAGGTGGCAAGTTGAACGAGAGCTACTGGAGGTTCAAGGTCGGCGGCGAAATCTAAGGCTTCTGATTGTCAGTATGCGCGTGGACTGATGAGGTCGAGCATGGCAAAGTTGGCAAAGTTGAGACTATACAATTATTGTTGGAGCCAGGCCTTCCCAGCTGGTGGCCGCTGTCTGCCAGCTGGCGGCTCTGGGGTCTTCAGCCTCCACGGCCCACTGGGCCCGTAGCTAGCTCTCCATCGATCATCATCGTTTTCACCAATCGGATCACCGTGCTCTCACAATTATTTCATTAAATGTTTCAACCATGGGCGATTCAAAAGTATGGATAAAATACCTCGGGCAAATGCTATTGGTTTACAAACCCAAGCCCACAGTACTGAGTGTCGAGCAATAGCCGACGACAGTTCGGTACTTGAAAGTCAGCCGACTCGGCTTGACAGAGTGAGTTGTCGGGACATGATCGGGACTGCATTGACCTCAATGTAGAACGTCACATTCAGTTATAGCGTCTCATAGCACGAAGCATCTGATAGTACGCTGTTCTCTGTCTTGCATGCTTACTATTATACCTTGCTAGCCTGTCGAGGTCAGCCCCTCCCCCACCCTTCCGTCGCGCCGCCCTGCCGAACGCCCTGCGGCTCCATGTTCACCACAATCAACAACTGTTCCGTCACAGAGATTTGTTACCGCAACGAGCCTAATCAATCCCGAGGTCCCGCTCCGTGTCCCAATAAAACCCAGGCATAACCTTTGAAACTCATAGCCTGGTCTAACAGTGCTATATCAGTACATGTCATTCTCGACATAATCTTCGTTGCATCCAACCAAATATGTCCGTCAAGACGCCTCCTATCAAGGACCTCCTCGAAACCACTGAGGACAGGGAGAATGGACTCACGTTCATGAAAAACGTATCAATTCCCTTGAAGGACTCACCACTTCCCATACGCGCGAATGTCTACCTTCCGCTCGCGTCCGACAAGACAGCTCGCTACCCAGTGCTGGTTACCTACGGCCCATATGGCAAGGACATTCCATACGCCAAGTTCCATCCGAAGTCGTTCAGTGAGGTCAACCCTGAACAGAAATCAAAGTACTCAGCCTGGGAGACTCCTGATCCTGTCTACTGGACGAGCCAGGGCTATGCTATCGTTCGAGCCGATGAGCGTGGTCTGGGTCAGAGCCCGGGCATGTTGGACACCATGAGCCGCGGCACAAGCGAATGTTTTTTCGATGTCGTTGAATGGGCTGCAGAGCAGTCTTGGTCAAACGGCAAGATTGGCTTGTTAGGTATCTCGTATTATGCGGGTATGTTCATCCTCAAAAAACCGTCAGATCTTGCTATTTACGACCTGTCCAGGTTCCCAGTGGCGTGTTGCTGCTCGTCGACCTAAGGGTCTTGCAGCCATCATTCCTTGGGAGGGCATGTCCGACTACTACCGTGATCGCTGCCGCCACGGGGGTATCTACTCAAACAAGTTCATCGCCTTTTGGTGGAATCGTCAGGTCCTCGTAAACCAGTACGGTCGCAAGGACAGATCGAAGCTCGATTTCCCTCCAGACGGACCTGGAGCCAGAGGCCAGGAAGACACCATTGAAGGCGACTTGCCTGACGACGTCTTGGTAGCGAACCGACAAGACCAAACCAAGGACAACGAAGCAAATCGATTTCGCGACGATGAGTACTATGCCAGCAAGGAGTACAATCTCGGGGACATCGAAGTCCCCGTGTTGAGTGTTGCGAACTGGGGCGGTATTCTTCTTCATCTCAGAGGCAACGTCCAAGGTTATCTTGGGGCGGGGTCCAAGCTCAAGTATCTCCGCTTCATCACGGGCCGTCATGACTTACCCTTTTACTACACCGAGGAGGTTGAGCTGCAGAAGAGTTTCCTCGATGCCTTCTTGAAGGGCGACGACCGGGTGGGCTGGAGCCAGCCTGGTAAGGTGTCTCCTGTAACGCTTACTTTGCGCAAGGGCAATGTTGGTTTCAATGACGCCCAGAAAGAGAAGGCATACGAAAAGCGAGAGGAGAGCGCCTGGCCCATCCCGCGCACAAAGTACACAAAGTTCTATTTGACGCCTGATCTGGGTCTCACAACCGCCGGAGCCAGTCCTGAGTCGAAGACGCTCTCGTACAAGGCCCTCGGCTCTCTTGATAGCCCGCAACTTCTCTCTTTCACCTCCACACCTTTTGAGCAAGAGACCGAAATCACGGGTCACGTCGTGGCTCATCTCAACGTGTCTGTCACGCCTGAGAACACCTGGAACGACGCCGACATTGACTTGTTTGTGACTCTTCGACACATTGACCCTACAGGACAGGAGGTATTCTACACAGGAACCGCTGGAGATCCCGTGCCTCTCGTCAAAGGCTGGCTTCGTGTGAGCAATCGCAAGGTGCATGACGAGAGTCCCATGCACAAGCCATGGCTGCCACACAGAGAGTACCTCTCCACAGACGTTCAAACCGTCAAGGCTGGCGAGGTGTATGGCGTAGATATCGAGGTTTGGCCTACCAATGTTGTTGTCGACAAGGGCGGCAAGCTCGTTTTTGAGGTTGCCAGCGGCGATACGCAAGGAAGTGGCATTTTCCAGCATTCATCCGAAGTGGACAGGCGAGTAAACGTGGCCCAAACATTTTCTTCATAAAGGCTAACTCTTCCTTCCCAGGGCCGCCAGCAAGTTTGCCGGACTCAACAACATCCATTTCGGACGTGGTTTGGAGAACTTTGTTACGCTACCCGTGATTCCCTCGAAATGAGCAAGGCGGCGATGATGGGACAGAGACTAATGCGACGGAGTGCACTTTAGCCTTTGCGGCCTACCACACGAATTCCGGGCTTGTGATTTCGAACCGAATTAGCAAGTCCGGGTCCGGCGGGAACGGGGGAGGGAGGGGCTGGCTGCTGTTGTTGGACCAGCTTATCAAGCTCATGGCCTTACTGCAATATTAGGACATGTACGAAATTCACAGCTGTCGTAGTTCTCGAGCCCTGCGCCTATCATCTAGATGATTACAACCATATTCAAGGATCGTGAGCATATGAACGCTACCATGAGCTTGTCCGGGCACTTCTCCATCGCCAATATTCCGTACGGCATTGCTAATACTAGCAGCTATCCCAAGGGCGTAGCTACGAGTATTGGCGCATTTGGTCTCGAAGTGCCCGACCAGATCAAGTCAGCCTCAACACAAGCAGAGCCATCTCTCGCCTTTTTCATATTCACAGGAATTAACGTTTGCGTAGCCGAACCTGAATGACCTGGCAGCCATGGACAAAGAACAGCTCCAGCTACTGAGAAAGAGCATCCAAACCGCCCTGTCCGACCATTGTCTGTTATCGAAACATGGTGTTTCGATGAAAGACGTGCAATTGCACGTGCCATTACAGACTGGCAGTTTCACCGACTTTCGATATTCCAAAGAACACTTGTTGAACGCGTCGGAGGAAGTAATGGGACAGAAATCGATTTACCCGCCGCGCCATAGTCGCCCACAGGATACGGAGGTCGACCTTCGTCAACTCTCATCTCAGGAGCAAAGATTACTCGTCCCTACAGCCAGTATCGTCTCAGGACAAGATTGGATTCGGCCCTTCCAGAGCTCTGGACTACGAACTGGAGATGGCTTGCATCATCGGAAAAGCCGACGCAACGCGGTGACCGAGTCTCTGTCTCCGACGCCGATGAGCGCATCCTTGGTCGCGTTCTTTCGAATGACTGAAGTTCAAAATTAGCAACCAAGTGCACGCAGAAGGAGGGCTAATGAAGGGTAGCTCATGACATCCAAGGGTTTGAGATGAAACCCCTCGGGCCTATGTATGGCAAGCTTTTCGGGACGACGACCAGTCCATAAGGTGAACCTTTCAAGCGATTTCCCTTTCCCTGAAGATGACTTGCTGAAGATGACTTTTTCTAAAGTTGAAATTGCACCGTTGGCGGCGCAGCCGCCCATGAAAGAAGTACCCGCGCAACCTTATTTACTGGACAAGAAGAAATCAAGCTACAACATTGCTCTGAAGGCGGAGGTGTTGATGGACAGCCAGGCGACGACGATATGCACGGCGCAGCTCCGCTGGATGTACTGGACGTCCCGAGACCTTGTGGCCCATCAGACAATCGACGGGTGACGTATTGGCTACCGGTATGGTGTCAGGGCTTGGCGATGATGAGCACGGTTGTCTGCTTCAGATGACCAAGGGTGGTACGGTTGGCTGGAAGACATGTGAAGGGCAGGACAGAACATATCTGTTTCAAGCCGCGAGGAAGGCAATTCGCGGGGCGGCCATGGATGTGGATACGCAAAGAGGATGGGGTCTGGAATTCGAAAGCCGGCAACGGAGGATGGTACCTCGAGTAAAGGCACCTTTGATGCGCGCTTCGAGCCGATCCCTGGACTACTGACGTCGTCTCGGATTCTGAAAATGATAGAACTAGGCACCTGCTGCTCCGGTGATGCGCGTGTTGGTGTTGGCTTTGTGAAACTGCGGCAGTAAAATTGGCGCATGTCAAGTAAGGTGGGAGAAGAGGGAAGAAGAACAGGGGCCATTAGTGTAGAAACCCAGGAACTATCGAACTATTCCCAGGTCGCCAGCTGGGTTATTCTATCGCTGCCGCGGGGGGCCGATATCCATCCCACAATATTATTGCGCGCTGGAAAGATTAAGAGTAGACGAAGCATCGTGCGTGTATTCATAAATCTGGGGGCGGCTAGAGTGAGGGTTGCTTCTCATTGCTTTGTCTCGGGAAGTTCGGAGCAGGCCCGGGATCCACTTGTCCGAAAGATATGCGCACGAATCGAGGGCGCCATCGGGTTCATGGAGTGGAGGCCGCACCCTGATCCCGGTCACTCGTGCTGAAATCTGCTTCAATCCTACGAGCTCCAGGAGTGCGTCGCAGAGATGCTGCATCTTTCGAGCATCGGAACGTAGATGCAATAATGCGAACCGTAGGTCATGGGCTAAAAGTACAGTCAGCTGCCGGTAGAATGCACGAAGGAAGTTAGAGGATATGAAAAATAATAAAAAAAAATACATATATATATATATATATAAAGAGGCACGCGGACGCCGCAGTGGCATGTGTTTGCGCATTTGCCGGCGTGGATTTTGTATTACGTGCGCATGTGGCATTCCTTGTCAGCCGTCCCATTGCCAGCTGCCTTGGGTCGGCGCGCTTCGGGTGAGAATCCGCGTCCTTTTCGTTCCGCCTATCAGGATCCTGCACAGCGCTAGGATGGGATTAACTTGTTTCCGGCACTGTTCCTGAAGTCCCGTCCCGTCTGCCCGACGGCTGCGTGGGGTTAGCTTGGGAAAAAAAAAAAAGAGAAAAGATACCTTAGAATAAAAATTCGCCAGAGGCGGGCTCCACGGATTGATCCGGGTCTCAGGTCGTCTCGCTGTTTCTGGCCTTCTCCAGCAGATTTCTGTGTCTCTGCCAAGTTCTGTGCCCGGTACGGATACAGAGTACAGAGTACATGTACTAAAGATAGGTACTTTGTCCTGAAGGCATGCGGTCTCAGTTCCCAAACCGAGACCGCCTGATTGTTCTGCAGTTTCCAAGTACCAATTTTCTTTTCTTCTTCGCGTCCTTCCTTGCCGCGTGCGACCAAAGTGACCGGCTGCAGTAGGAGGGCTCTAAGAAGCTTCTCGTGTGTGACCAAACTTCCCCGGATGAGCCTCCCCCAAAATCTTTTCCTTGGACCCTCCCCAAACCCGACCAGATCTCTGCAATTTCCACCTTTTCAATGCCCACTTTCCCTACCCTACTTGTTTGACCTTGTCCCTCTCTGTGTCCTGTTCATTGAGTTCCGTAATAGAAACGACCGATCCTGGAGAGCAACCGTCCACCCTAGAGGCCCACGTCGGCTACGGTAACTGGCTGTAAGGTATTGCGTCGAGAGAGAGGACCCAGAAGCTGACCAGCGCCGCCAACTTATCGTGTCGCACTAACCTCCTCTCCACGATAACACTCGCGCAACCCACAACCCACACCCACCATACCTCCTCTTCTCCTGCTCAAGGGCAAGGCAGGGTCCGAACTTCCCAGACGACTGTCAACCTTTGCCTACTCCAATAGCCTCTCGTGAGTCGAAACCTGACCATCAGCATGAGCAAAGCAGTGGCCGTCAAAGAGGCTGTCAAGGAGAGTCTCCTTGGCGCCGAGGAGCCTGTCCAGCTGTCCGCTCAAACCAAGGCCAGATTCAACGCCAATGCCATCAAGGATGAGGTATCAGGGGACCTCTTGATGGGCCCTGAACAGTTCATCAATGCTGTTGCGCCAACCGACGAGGACTATGTAAGAAGCTTTCTCCTCTCTTGTTATACCCTTCTGCCTCGGCGGCTTTTGTGTGAAATCAAAGCCTCATCCAGCGCCGAGCCTGAAGCTGCCTCCGATATGCCTCCGATCCACCACGCGACCATGTGCTGACTCTGTCTTCAACGCCCTAGCACAAGATCAAGCGCGAACAGTATGGCATTCTGTTTGGCGTCGCTGACCGCAAGGGCAACGGCAAGATTACCGTCTCCGAGTGGGCCGCCTTCGAGAACCTATTGATGAAGCCCGACGCCGAGTACGAGATCGCTTTCCGCCTCTTTGATGTCGATAGAACCGGCAACGTCAAATACGAGGACTTTCGCAAGCTTTATGAGCTCAATAAGGGGCCCGACAGCATCCCCTTCGACTGGGAGTGCGAATGGGCGAAACTTTACATTGGCAGCAAGAAGAAGCGACACCACATGGACTACCCGCAGTTCTCTCAGATGCTGCGTGGCCTTCAAGGCGAGAGAATTCGCCAGGCGTTCCAGCTCTTTGACAAAGACGGCGACGGCTTCATCGACCCGGAGGACTTTGAGCGCATCATCCGGGAGACTTCAAAGCATAAATTATCCGACCACTTGCTCGAGAACCTTTCCACCCTCTGCAACATCTCGCTTGGCAGCAAGGTCTCGTACGCCAACGTACGCGCTTTCCAGAACATGATCAAGGAGATCGATCTCGTCGAGCTGATCGTGCGCCGCGCTTGCGCCAAGAGCCCTGACGGTAAGATCACCAGAACCGAGTTCCTCAACCAGGCCGCCAAGATCACTCGCTTCTCCCTCTTCACTCCCATGGAAGCCGACATTCTCTTCCACTTCGCCAGTCTCGACGAACCCTCGGGCCGCCTTGGGCTCATGGACTTCGTCAAGGTCCTCGACCCGTCATGGAGAAACATCATCTCCGAGGCGGATGAAGCGGCCCAGCGCGCTCTTGCTAAGGGTGCATCGACCGGCAAGGCTTTCCTGAGCTCAGCTTTCGAATCAATCTACAACTTTGGCTTGGGTAGTATGGCCGGCGCCTTCGGTGCTTTCATGGTCTACCCGATTGACCTTGTCAAGACGCGTCTACAGAACCAGAGAGGCGCAAGACCTGGAGAGCGATTGTACAAGAATTCTATCGACTGCTTCCAGAAGGTGTGGAGGAACGAGGGTTTGCGGGGCCTGTACTCGGGTGTTCTGCCTCAACTTGTCGGTGTGGCGCCTGAGAAGGCTATCAAGCTGACGGTCAATGATCTTGTGCGCGGGCACTTCACCAACAAGGAGGGCAAGATTTGGTACGGACATGAGATCTTAGCTGGTGGTACAGCTGGTGGCTGTCAAGTTGTGAGTATACCTCCCTTCATACCTCGCATTGAGCGAGGCGCTAATCGTCTTGTGATCAGGTTTTCACCAACCCCCTCGAAATCGTCAAGATTCGTCTCCAGGTTCAAGGCGAGGTCGCCAAGACTGTCGAGGGCGCACCCAAGAGGTCGGCCATGTGGATTGTCCGCAACCTCGGCCTTGTTGGATTGTACAAGGGTGCCTCCGCCTGTCTTCTCCGTGACGTTCCATTCTCCGCCATATACTTCCCAACCTACGCGCACTTGAAGAAGGACATGTTCGGCGAGTCGCCTACGAAGAAGTTGGGTATTGTTCAGCTTCTTACCGCTGGCGCTATTGCCGGTATGCCGGCTGCTTATCTTACAACGCCTTGCGATGTAATCAAGACCCGTCTCCAGGTTGAGGCTCGCAAGGGCGAGGCGACTTACACCGGCCTCCGTCATGCCGCCAAGACGATCTGGCAGGAGGAGGGTTTCCGTGCTTTCTTCAAGGGCGGTCCCGCCAGAATCTTCCGTTCGTCTCCTCAATTTGGTTTCACCCTCGCAGCGTACGAGGTACTGCAGAGCGTCATTCCTTACCCTGGTGGAACGGACTCCAAGGTCCACACTGGTGTTGGTGAGGCCGTCTCGACTCTGCGGGAAAGGTTGGACACCAGCCCCTACGCACGCAGCCGCAATGCGCTCAAGGTCATTCTCGATATCGATGAGGACTTTGGCAAGGTCAAGGTACCGAGCCAAGAATCATGGAAGAAGCTACCCGCTTTCATGCAGACCAACGGGAACGGCTCTTCGTAAGGGGCTATCGGCCATCTTGAAGACACAATTACAAGGCCAGAAAGCACCGTTTGAAGACAGAAGACGCGTTTATCTGGGTGGCACAACAAAGAAAACGTCATAAATTTCGCATATACGGCCGGGAAAAAAAGTTCTAGAACATAAAACCAAGATCAAGACAGAGATGACCCTAGAATGGAGGAAGAGCTGGGAGAGGCATCTTGTGAGACTGCATATTCCCCCGTCGGCGTTCAGAGGCAGGCACACAAAGGGACTTGGGCATCTATATTTTCTGTTTTCTGTCGCTTTTCCTTGCGCGGTTCTTTTGACCGTTGGCATGTTGCAAGTGGTTGGTATACTCGCGTTTCCCGATAGGTTTGCTACGGTCGGCATACCCTCGTACAGGGGATGGAGGTAAGGCCATTGTAGACTTAGATTTATTGACGTTACCCAAAGGATCGTGTTCAGACTCTTTCGTATTTTTGTAGACATATACGCAGTAATCATACTGCTGTTGATAGACGAGTGTATGTGGTTCATTTTGCGCGTGTTGGTATTACTTATGTGTATATATATATATATACATATACGTGTGTATCTATCGTCACCAGTCAAATCGCAGGTAACAAGTAAAAGTCTAATAGTCACGCTAGTCTAATCGTTGATGCTCTTCATCATCAGATCGGAGAAGCGAGTTCCTCTCGTCAGCCTTGCCTTCGGAGCCGCGGTAGAGAATATAATGTTGAGTCATGAAAACCACGTCGTATACCATGGAGACATTGCCCAAAGCGAACTTTACGGGATTGCCCGTGATTCCAGACCAATCACGCTGTAGGTACGAGTCGATGGCCTGCTGGGCACAGGACAGCAAACCACCGGAGAAATCAAGCAGAATCTGCCAGATAGACCAGCCCTTCGTAGACTTGTTGCGATAGTTGGTAATCACCTGTGGCGTGTACTTGATCAACGTGATGACGAGCTTGACGTAGGAGACAGCGTAGACGAGGTCGAGAGCGCACCAGCTCGTGCGCGGATCAGCGCCGACCGGGGCCGCTGCCACGACGAAGGCGACAACCACAACGCCCACGACACAGCCGAAGGCGATTCCCGTGATGAAGCGGCTGGGCTTGGTTCCGGGGGCTGGAGCGAAGCCCCAGAGCTTGGGGAGGTACTGGCTCGTGGTGATGCAGGAGAGGAGCAGGGCGTGGGCGGCGAATGTGATGTCGTTGAAGGCGACGGTCGGGGTCAGCCCGTTGTTGCGTGCAGCGTACTGGGAGCGGACCACGGGCGAGTAGTAGAGGCACGAGTTAGAGACGAGGTATGCTAGGAAGCCTGTGTCGCGCGAGTGAATCGTATTAGTCCATTTTGCTCACTCCTTGGGAGGTTGCTAGAAGTCTACGAGTGACTTACCTAGACAATTGATCAAGGGGAAGTCAACCGTCGTACCGGCCGTAGCCTTTCTTGTGAAGTTGAGGAGAGGCTGCGGGTAGAAGGAGCCGGACCAGCAGAGAACGTAGACCCAGCCAAAGGCGGCGGACAAAAATGGGAGGAATTCGAAGGCCATCTTCGCGATTGCGAAAGCGGTAGCTGCTGACCTTGTTTGTTTGCAACCCGAACCTCGATTTTGATCCTGAATTCCTCAAGTCAGCTAGCCAGCCAGCATGCAGGTCCCGAGGTCGGTGTGGGATAGGAACGTTGAAAGGGAAATCCGAAGTGGAGACGATATGCCGCGCGACCCTTTGAAAGTAATTGCGACATGGGACCTACATCTGTTAAGCTCAGTATGGATTAGCTTCGTCGCCGCTAAACCGAGCGAGATCCGGACTGAGACCGTGGCCCACTACGCTGTCCAAGCCTGCTGTCCGCTTATAGCCGCCATTAAAGCAGCGGCTGTCATGAGGAAGACGCCGGCAACGAGGTCGCTCTGAAAGGGGCATATGCCCCACTACCTTCCTTACCTTAAGGTAAGGTAGTACCTTAACCAAGGTGCCTTACCTTAGGTAATAAAGGGACTGCACAATTGTGGGGAGCACTTCAGTGTTGTCACCGCGAGGGGTGATGTCGCCATTGGTAACACAACCTGGGCGTCTCATGACATGAGACGAGAGCTGCGGTGATGAGGAGGATTATTGCAATAATGTTGGGAATGAAGAGAGAGAGTCTCGTGAAAGACATTTCGCCTCCAAGCTCAGTGTTGGGCAACAGTACGCATTTTGTAGTCTGCAACACATTCCGAATCATCGTACATTTCGGTTGCTGCCTCATAATAAACTCATCTCAGCCTTCCTTAGCCCGCCTTAGAGCGCACCATGTCCTCCAGCCAACGCGAATACCCTTCGAAGCATGCTTCATGAGATCTTCACGGCTTTGACATTGCGGACACCTTCAAGTAGCGATAGTGCGTCATGGCCGGAGCCCAGAAACATGGTCTGCCTGACCTAGATGCTCAGCTCATCAATGCCCGTAAACGCTGCCGTAACGGCTGCTGCGTCGTAGCCTGGGTCGCAGTCCAGGCGCACGCGAATATGAAGCTGGCGGATGCGAGGAAGCACCGAACGTTTCTTCACGGGCGGATACCAGAGCCGGAGGCGCGGGCAGGGGGCGAGCAGGGTTTCGTGGGCGATGAAGATGTTCTTAGAGTAGAGTAATGTGGAAGCCTCGGCGTGGATTTGCCGACTAACGGCTAGGATTGTGTAGCCGTTGAGCAGATTGGATTTTTGGGGCTAATTTGTCGAGGGGAGGATATAAAAGGAGTGAGTAAATACCTCAAGGCGGATTTGAAATGAAGGTCTAGAAAATGGCTTGATGCTTTGACCATTTCGCATCGATGAAGCTGGTGGTTGACACAAGGGACAACTATAGAGGCGAGCGATGATTTGTCCAGACCTTAGTACCCTTGAGGGCCATAAAATACATAAAGCCGAGTAAGGGTACCTGGGTAGTCTGGCAGCACACCCCCATGCCCCCAAAAGTGACGAAATATGGAAGGCGTTTGAGAGTTCTAGGGAATAGCATTTGTGGTGGCGTGCCTGGGTTCCATTGACATCCAGAGCGACCTAGGTAGGAAGAGCGAGTCCGGAAATGCCCCACAGCTGTCTTATAAGGTATGGTCGAGGCGAGACGCGAATTGCGTTAAACGGAACGATATCAAAACCGCCAGTCTGAGGAACAAACAGGCTTGCATCTCGTAGCACTTGCATCACGGTAAAGTCTGCAGTCGCCGTGAGATGTTTTATTGGTTTCACAGAAACATATGCAACAGTATGTACTATTCCCGATTCAAGTTGCTAACATTCCGTCTAGTGCTTTTTGTAATGATGACGCCCGCTCAAATGCCAGCCAACATATTCTTGATGTACAGTTTGCAAACTCGAAGTAGGCCATGCCCATTAGCTCATTGTCAATTCAGGAAAGAACCTCGACAGCTTGTTAGGATGGCCAAACTCAGTCCTGTTGCGATTCTGGTCGTCCTGAGCCAACGAGTCCGTATCGCTGTCGGCAGTTGGCTGGATTTGCTCCGGGACAGCTCTCTTCACTTTGATATTTCCTTGAACACAAGCTTTGGATGAGTTGGTATGTCCACTTGAAATGGTCATGATCGATCTTGAGTCAGCTGGTATCACCACCTCTTGAAGCGTAATTTGCGGCCTCAACTTGGCGGTGAAGGAAGGTTCTGGTGTGAGAGTGCGGGAGATTCCAAAGGGAATCGTTGGCCCGAGGGTGTTCTTGGAGGCTTCTGGATTTGGCAGGGGGGTCGTTGCTGGACTGAGAAGCGACGAAATCTTCTCATTCGCAATCAAGCCCTTCGTCTGAACGAAGGCACTGGATCGAATATGGTACGGGCTTCTGTCATAGTACCTGTCGATGATCGGATGAACCATTACCGTTTGATTGTGAATGGTCAAGATGGAGTTGGTTGGGACATTGACCCAGTTCTCTGCAAATGTGTAAGTTTCTTGCTTGGCATGGCTGCAGTTTTGTGTGGCACATACCTCTTTCGAAAGTCAAAGGCTCGCTTGCGACCAGGACAATGTCAGCGCCCTTGTCTCGACGCTCCATCTGGTAGTTCCGGTCGTTCGCGGCCGAAGTTCGTGTTCCCCAATCAGTGCCAGAAGAATAATAGAGACTCGCAGCTTCGTCCGTTGCGCTGCTTATATAACGTGTGCAGATGATGCTCTTGCCGTCCGTAACCGCGAAATTGAGCAAACTGCGGGTATCGACATTTTCTGACTGAATGGTGCTTTCCGGGATTTCGTCGATGAGCTCATTGATCTGCTCGATGGTCTTCAACAAGGCTTTCCGCAGGATCGTGGGGCCGAATCCATTCGCGGGCTGCGAGCTGGGGTCGATGCTCATCCTCTCGAGGGTGTCGAGAAACAGTGCAAAAGCCCATTCGCTGTCTGTACCACCCTGTACCCCTAGGTACCACTTATCGGCCAACTTTTGCCCCAGCCTCCTCTTGATATGCTTCCAGCCTCCGAGTCCTCCATTATGCATCCACATCAGGCTTCCATGGCAGAACGGATGGCAGTTATCTTCACTGAGGGAGCCTTCGGTCGTTGCTCTGACGTGGGCGAAGATGAGCTGAGAGGCAGTCTTCGAAGCAATGCGCTGGAGGTTGGTACAGTTCCAAGCCGGTATCGTCGAGGTAAACAGGCAAGGCGCATGGCCTAGTTTCGGATCGGTATAGAACCCGATTCCAAAGCCATCTGCGTTGTTCTGGCCTCTCCGCGTGTCCTGTTGATCGACATAAGCGCGTCAGCACGTGTATATAAGACGGGTTAAGGTAGGAGGGGACAAGCTTACAAGCCTTAACCTCGAGTCAAAGGATTGCTTCAAAATGGAGTGTGTGGGATCAAGGATAAGCTTGGAGAGAAGGATATCGTCGCTGCCTCGGTATACCTAGACGCAGTCAGTAGCTGTCCATACAGGTCCAACGAGGGCGCATTGCCTACTAGAAACCGGCACATGGCGGCAGCTGTGCCTGCGGCGATTTTAAAGTTAAGTAAGGAAACAGGGAGTGGTGGAGAGCGACTGAGGACGGGGGCGGACAACTCTTTTCTGTAATGCGGGCCAGAGACGGACGTTAAGAAAAAAGCATTCCCTGGGCGTCGAATTCGCGAATTAAAACGGTCAGAGCAAGCAGCCAGATGTCATTCATTTGATGAGATATGGCGCGATCAGAAACCTAGGGCGGTGGCGCAAATTGATAGGAAGAGTCAGGTTGGTCGTAATTACCTGATAATGGACCGCCGCGGCGTATGGAACACAGACCCGTGCCAGCTGATCAGGGCGCGCGGCAGCTAAGTATCCGTGCTGCTGGCGTTGATGGGGTAAAAAGAAACCTGACGACGATTAGGTGCGAAGAATGGGCAATGACGCTTATGCCTCGGCTCCCCAAGGTGATAATTTTCGATAGATTGAGAGCCGAAGAATTGCAATAAGTCATTTACTCGGTAGGAGGTGGTGATACTGAATCAAGGTGTCAAGTTGCCTCGGGATACTTGCAACTGCTCGTGTGCAGCAGGTACAGGCCGGTCGCGCGCAGCCTCGCTGGCTCAGTAAGGCAGATCCAATCGCGACCCCGCGACATGATGCCTGCAGTCCCTACGGACGGCCATCGGAGCTCCCTTATTACCTTTGTTGTCAACTTACAGATCAACCTCCTTAAGTCAAAAGCATAACGACCAGATAGGCATTTAAACAGTATCGATAAGCAATATTATACATACAAGCAGTACAGAGTACCTAGGCACCTTAGTACAGCAGATGGAGAGGACAGTGGTAAGGTAAGGTAACGGTACGTATCAACGTCAATGTATTCCCCACTGCTCTTCATGCAATGAGAACCAGGCGGTGGACGACTCCAACCCGTGAGAACCCGCCTCTTGAGTCCACGCCACCTTCTGGCTCGTAACAATCTCAACGGATTTCTCATGCGCACGCCCCGACGAGATAGAACCGTTGGAGACAACCACGACGTTTTCCGGCTCTGAGCATCAGTTTATACACACAAGGCTCTCTTGTTGACGTCGAATGCAAAGAAATCATCACAGACATTTATCAAACGCGCTCTGTGCCTCGCCGGCAGCATGAGCGGACGCCTTCTTGCTGCAGGGCTTTCGCCCATGGCGCGACGCGCTCCCGTCCAGGCCGTCCGCCATTTCCACCGGCTTCCTGCTGGCGGCCTCCAGCAAGCTGATGCTGCTGTTCGGGCCACCCGACGACGAATGTGGTTCCCGGGTAACGCCTTCCACAATGCAGTCATCGTCCGAAACGCCTCTTTTGCTCGATTCCTGCCGAAACTTGTTGTCAAATTCGCCAGAATCCCGGCAATGTTTGGTGGATTGGCAGTTGGAACCCTCGCCTGGATTCAATATCAGGCCAATCGTATGGCTTATCCTTGCCCTCTTATCTGAGCAGCAGACTGACCCCGCCTTCGTAGAACTCAGCAATAATGCGTGGGACTTTGCCGCCAAAACAGCTGATGGAATATCCGAGACCGCATCGACCCTGTTCGGAGGCGTCAAAGACATTGCGGACCAAACGATGCGTGGTTGGGAACATACCAAAGAGCAATTCGAGACTCCAGAGTGGCTGCAGAAGATACTGCGCATCCATGAGGACATTGGGACTGGAGGGGGCTCCGAGGGACCGGGAGGGGAACCCCCCAAGCAGAGTAGAGCTGGAGCCGCAGCTGTTGTCGGAGCATCGGCTGCTGCTTACGGCTATGACCAGTCTTCCGAGGACGACCCGCGAGACCCCGACGAGGTGGCCAGAGACGATCAGATGATGGTACTTACAAAGAAGATGATCGAGATCCGTGGTATGCTCCAACAGGTCGGCCAGTCCAGCACTTTGACTCTGCCTTCAATCGTCGTCATTGGATCTCAGTCGTCAGGCAAGAGCTCCGTTCTTGAAGCTCTTGTTGGTCACGAGTTCTTACCCAAGGGTACCAACATGGTCACTCGTCGCCCTATCGAACTGACTCTCGTCAACACTCCGAAGTCGAACACAGAGTATGGTGAATTTCCCGATCTGGGGCTGAGGCGCATCACCGATTTCTCCTCCATCCAGAGAACTTTGACTGAGCTCAATCTGGCCGTTCCAGACAGTCAATGCGTTTCGGACGACCCCATCCACCTTACCATCTACTCCCCTAACGTGCCAGATCTATCACTCATTGACTTGCCCGGCTACATTCAAGTTGTGGGACAGGGCCAGCCTCTGGAGCTCAAGCAAAAGATTTCTGAGCTTTGTGACAAGTACATCCAGCCGCCTAATGTTATACTTGCCATCTCCGCAGCAGATGTTGACCTAGCAAACTCAACTGCTCTGCGCGCCAGTCGTCGTGTCGACCCCAGAGGTGAGAGGACCATTGGAGTCGTTACCAAGATGGACCTGGTCGATGCCTCTCGTGGCGCAGCTATCCTTAGTGATAAGCAGTACCCCTTGAGGCTAGGATACGTGGGCGTTATCTCCAAGGTCCCGCCAACCAGCAGCCTCTTCAAAAGGTCCGGTAGCATCATGTCTGTGATTAACAAAAATGAGAAGGCCTTCTTCTCAGCACATCCGTTGGAGTTCGGCGAGGGATCCGGAGTCAATGTTGGAACTATCAACCTGCGAAAGAAGCTCATGACTGTTCTCGAGCAGACGATGTCTGCCAGTTTGCAGAGCACCAGCGACGCCATTAGACAAGAATTGGAGGAAGCAACATATGAGTTCAAGGTTCAGTATAACGACCGTCCACTTTCTGCCGAGTCGTACTTGGCCGAAAGCCTTGACGGTTTCAAGCACTCTTTCAAGCAGTTCACTGAGGAGTTTGGTCGTCCTCAAATGCATGAACTTCTCAAGCATGAACTGGATCAAAAGGTTCTTGACCTCCTGGCCGCCAGGTACTGGAACAAACCAATCCAAGATCTTAGCCCCGCCCGGCCCGAGCCGGACAGTCTAGCGGATCTTCCTCAGGCCGATCCCAGCTCTCTGTACTGGCACCGCCAGCTCGATGCGTCAACTTCGTCACTCACGAAACTCGGCGTTGGAAGATTGGCCACTACTGTTGTTGCTTCGGCTATCCAATCGCATATTGACAGGCTGATTAAGCAATCGACGTTCAACAGTCACCCGTTCGCCCGGGAGGCCATCACCGAAGCTGCGTCCAGCATCCTGAATGAAAAGTTCTACACCACCAGCGACCAGGTCGAGAACTGCATCAAGCCGTATAAATTTGAGATTGACATCGACGAGCGGGAATGGACCCAAGGCCGGGACAACTCAGCCCTTGTGTTGAAGAAGGAGCTCCAGGACTGTGAGGGAGCCCTTAAGGGCATCGAAACCAGTGTTGGTGGACGAAGGAAGCTTAGAGAGGTCATGAACTTCGTAGACCGTGCTCGCAAGGGTGATGTCGCCGTGGAAGGTGACGGACGGAGCGGCGCAGGAGGCTTCAGTGCGGCGCTCCTCGCAAGAGGTCGGTTTCACATTGCGCTGTTAGTGAGAAGAAGTGCTAACAAAACTCAGGACGTGAGGCTGTTTTCCTCAGAGACCGCGCAGACATCATCAAGATGCGCTTGTTGGCAGTAAAGTCCAAGCAATGCGCTAATCTAAAAAACAAGTACTACTGCCCCGAGGTTTTCCTCGATGCGGCAGCCAGTAAACTTGCGTCAACCGCCGTACTGTTTCTCAACGTCGAGCTGCTTTCGGAATTCTACTACGGCTTCCCGCGAGAACTTGACAATCGCCTAGGAAGACACCTGTCAGACGCTGAAATTGAGAAGTTTGCCAAGGAGGATCCCAAAATCAGGAGACATCTCGATGTCATCCGTCGTAAGGAGCTCCTAGAGCTGGTTCTTGAGAAGATGGAGAGCCTGCGGCAGCTCGAGGGTCGCGAACGTGAGCGCCAGCAAAATGGCAGACCTAAGAAAGATGACAAGCAACGGGGACGCTGGGCGCTGTTCTGAACGAGGCAGCTTTCATGGTGATGATACTCGAAGGTTTCCCTACCATGAACCTGTAACGCGTTATGACTTGGTTACAAAAAAGGAGTTGTGGTGTTGATAAACTTTTACGGTGGCCTGATTCGTCGTATTGGCGGCACGGGGCTGATTTAGTCCATTTACAGGTCTTTTGGTATTTTGTACACAGTGGTATATCGTGAGAAGGATACCCTCCTCGACTCAACTCCTCTTTGAAGCAATAGACTGTTTCACTCTCGAGCGTGTTGTCTTGTTTCATGATTGAAATGATGTCTTGACCCAACCAGCACTAAGTCAACTTCTTCGATATACAATGCCTGAAACCTAGCGACCCACGTTTAGGTGGTCGCGTCGATGCTCGTCTGCAAAGTCACCTCCCACCTGAGGCTGGTCCCTCGACCATAACCTTCACCTAGTCTATTCTGTATCAATGTTGATATCCGACTGCGTAGCTTGCTGATAGTACCCTCATCACACCCCTTGGCGACACATATTCTCAAGTTGGCCATGCAGAGGCCGTAGTGAACCTGCCAGAACTGCGCATCCTCAATACACGTGACACCAGGCTCTGCCTCAATCTCCCGCACCACGGAGGTCACGCCTTGGTTACCGCCAATGCCTCCGTACGACATTAATAACATCATGGCCTGAGCCATGGCCAGCTTGGCGCCGAATAAGAACATGGAGGCTGCAATGGCCGCACATAGGGTGCGATCGAGCCAGATGTATGTCTTGATCGAAAGTAAAGGCAATAGGAGCAACAGGCTGGAGAAAAAGACGGTCAAGAAGTGAAAGATATTGGAGAAATGGGTGGGGAGGCTAGCCAGCCACGATACCCGCATGATCCTAGCAATACGTGCGTGGTTCTTCAAGCCGTACGCGGAGATAGCAGTAGAAGCGATGGCAGCGAAAGCAGCCCAGTCTATCTCCCCGGCCGACACGCGTTCATGTATGTGTTCGTGATGCGGCTCGTGCCCGCCTTTTGTCTCCAACCAATGCTTGAGGTTGTGTGATACAAGGTCAAAGCCGCCAAAAAGTAGGAAGATGGACATGGCAAAGCCCGCGAGAACCTCGGCTCTCTCTAGACCGAAGGGGTGCCGGATACTGCTGCGGCGCCAGACCTCGAAGTTGCCAAGGACCTCGACAGCAACGCAGACAGCAGCACTTCCAGCGTCAAAAAAGACCAAGTGGGACAGAGCCATCATGGCCAGGGAGCCTTCCGATATGAAGAACAACCATGACGCGACCGCCAAGTGGCATAAACTCCAGTAGAGTCGTGCACGTTGATCACTGGACATGCTCTTCCATGCCTCCTTCACAGTCGGTACGGGGAGAGAGGCGGGCAGGACGGGAGGCGGTCGCTGAGGCGGTTCTTGGAAGATCTGGTGCTGTGTCGAAATCGAACTATGCTTATATCGATGACCGCGGCGCTGGCCGATGCTCTGGGAGAGGCTATTGTCAGCGATTGAGTGACGATCGAGCCGGATGACGCGCGCGTCACCCCTAGCTATTTCGGCGAAGACATACCGACTTGACGGGCGAGGTCGAAATGACCTGCGTCTGAAAATTGAAGGGGTTCGGGACAGTTGAGCCCCCGGCAGAAGGAGGATCGTCTTCGGCCATTGCCAGAGTGCCCGGACGAAGCAAGCCGGGTTCTAGATTGGGCGAAGGGGACAAAAGACCGGACGCGATGGGTGGCGATGCTACGCGGGAGAAGCTGCTAAGGTCGCACTCTTCGTCGTCGCGAGTATCGGCTGAGTGAGCGTCGGAGGCAATGTTTATGGTAGGAAATGCGATCTGAGGAGGCGCAGGGACAGCATCGACATGGGGTATTCTGTTATCGTCGTTGACATTGCCGCTTTCGGGGGTCGGTGGGGTGGCAGAACGTGTTGGAGGGGTGGATAGGCGTGCAAATGCAGGGCTGGGAGCCATGGGCCTTTCTCTCTTTTCGTTCTCGTTTTAATTACTGTTTTGCCCAGCAGCGACTGCAATTGCGGGATTGACAGCGAGGAACGACAAGCAGAGCAGAGTCAAGGACAGTGTTTCCCGACAATTGCCGGCATTCATTGTGTGAGACGGCGGGATGTTGTGTGTCGAGCTGAAGTTTGCCAGACGAAACACAAGGATGAGATAGGACGAGACGGGTAGGAATCCTTCACATCGAACGAGCGCCGCGAATGGAACCTTCTTATTTATTCCGAGTATTGAGGGCCCTGAGAAGAGACGAAGATCTGTCTCCAGGTTCCAACCCCCAACAGACCCCGATTGCTACATATGATGCATATTTGAGATATAATCAACATCTTCAACGCGAGGCTATGCAGTTGAAGGGCTTAAATTCCCCCTGCATCTCACCCCCCCCCCCCCCCCCCCTTGTTTTCCTTTTTTTCCCCTGGCATTCTCCAGTGCGCCGCCCATCCTCCGCCACGGGCATTTCAGGCACGAGTAAATGCGAGCCCAGTCAATTTTTATCCCTTATTCGCGGGTTCGGGTGACTTGTCAGAGAGGCCCACGTCACTATGCAGGGACCTATCACAGTACTAGATTCTTACTAAGTAAAGGCACCTTACTTTACCTACTCCAATTTCGAGCAATTGACTGGGTGGAAACGATGCGAATGCCTGTTGCATGCCTCGATGTGCCTATAGATCTACTACCATTACCAAGCTCGTGGAATTTGAACTTTTGCACAGCCATGGTCGATTTTGCACCGTTCGAAACGCACGCCACCAGGCGATGACCGCACAATGCAATTACCAGTTCTTGATAGGGAGTCAGCCTCACGTTTGAAGCCCGCCCATCCTGACCAACTTACTCCACATCTCTACTGGGACCAGCCTTGCGCGACAAGTGATTATTGCAGCTTGACGCAAGGCATAATGAACCGAACCGCCCCCGACAGTGACGACGGCGGAGTCAGTCACAAGAACGCGACAAAACCAGAATCACTACAGTCATACTCATCTCCGCGACCTCAGCACTCGCCAAACTCCCATCGACGCACCGTGTCCGGCGCGAGCCTGCTTTCAAAACTCCCCTTTATGCGGTCCCTGTCTGACGGGAAGTCACATCAAGAAATCGACCAAGACGCATCGCACTCGGCGCCGGCATCCATGTCCACCATTACACAGCAACAACAACAGAAGTCGCGAAGGCGGAAAGGCTCCCTTAGGAAGGTTGCCCTCCTCGGAAGAGGCGCACAGAGAGAGCGAAGGGAAGCGAAGCAGCTCACAATCGATACTTCGCATACAGTCTCCTACATGGACGGGACGAAATCATACCCGATGACTACGCATACCACAGCCAGCACAACGACAACGACGCTTGAACACGATCCGCTCGGCCTGAATATCTCAGACCTGACGCCTCGTCCCTCAATGGACGGGTACGCGAGCAGATCCAGTCTCGTCGAGTCGTCTGTTTCCTCGACGAGTCCACCGCAGCCCAATGAGGCGGACTCGACAATCACAAGCCCTACAATATCCTATACTTCTACTACGGACGAGGACGACGTTCTACATATACAGACCCACATACCGTCACCTCTAAGACCGGACTTGTCTCTTTCGTCAGGCTCGGAATCCTACTTCACAAATCGAAGGCGAAGGTCTATCCTTCAAGCAAAGTCGCCGCTGTCGTACAGTGGGTTGTCGAGTACACCGTTGCCGCCTACCGACGCGGACTGGGACTACTCGGAGACGGAGTGGTGGGGCTGGGTTGTCTTGGTCGTGACGTGGATCGTGTTCGTGATTGGGATGGGATCGGTTCTTGGTATCTGGAGCTGGGCATGGGATGTCGGTACAACTCCGTATGCCCCCCCGGAGCTCGAAGACGATCCGACACTACCTATTGTTGGCTACTATCCTGCCCTCATCATCCTCACGTGCATCATGGCGTGGGTATGGGTGGTGGTGGCTTGGGTTGGTATGAAATACTTCCGTCATGCCAAAATCAGCGGTGACTGAAAGACATGCGGAACCATTGCGATGCGCTGTGAAGATGGGATAATCGATGTGAGAAATATATATGGGCACAAACGGCCACAAGATGATGACAGTTTCCTAACAGGCATTTCTAGAGACTGGAGGGCTGGTCCGCCGTCATCCAGGAAATTTACATGACTGCGAGCGCAACTTGGGATTTGAAAAAGCCAATCGGCAGAAGAGACAATGCTCAAAATTCGGACAGACCAACACGGGCTCTGCTTTGGCCCGATCAGGGTAAAGCTGGCGTTTATACGAGGTACCTAGGTATCTCCGATGTCAGCGCAGCAACCACGATCATGAGCGGAGGTGAGGAACTCATAGGATGGGAAGGATACCATATCTGCCCGGATGATCGGGCATGTCGATATCCTCGACTCCCGTGGTATGACCTGGCCAAATTCACAGGAGTTTGTTCTTCACAACAACGATGTCCGGCTGTCGGGACGGTGCAGCGGTTGGGAAAGTTTGGAAGCGAAAGACTCCACTGTCTGCGCGTAATCAAGGAAAATAATGGGCTTGCCAGCCTCTAACCGGAGACGAGGGACCACGGACGCATCTCCCCAGATCTTGGTGGTGGGGTTGGTTGAGACTGGGTTGAGAGGGGCCAGCTCTGGAGCCTCGAGATAGTTGATTGTGAAGATACGTAGAGAGCTAGCTGTTAGTCGCAGGTGAAGATGAACAATGGCACATGCGGGCACAATAACACTTCGAGAAACGTCGATGGGGAAGCCCTTAGCCCTCTGTGAGGTAGAACGTGTTGAGAGGTGTCAAAGTCTGACAGCCGAGTTCGGAATCATAACTCACGTGACCAGATTCGCTAGAGCGCGCGCTTTCCGGTCGTGAGAGCCATGGTGGATTAGTTCCAAGGAAGGCATCAATGAATATTCCATAAGATAGATAGATACATTAAGGTAAGCAAAATGTCAGATACACCGCGACGCACCTGGAAGGTCAGCCAG
The DNA here is from genome assembly GCA_036785465.1 of Colletotrichum agaves. NCBI lineage: Eukaryota > Fungi > Ascomycota > Sordariomycetes > Glomerellales > Glomerellaceae > Colletotrichum > Colletotrichum agaves. The sequence continues at coordinate 69,886 of JAXISO010000197.1, forward strand.
ATCAATCACCATAAGTCGTGGGCTCTTGAACTCCATCCACAACCGTGCCCCCGTCCTCTCTCCCATTTGGAACTTCGTACCTGGCCCCCTTCATCAGCACGTATGGAGGAACCAAGCAGCACAAGGCTTGTAGAGACGGGGCCAAACATTGGAAAGGAGCAGACTGAGGGAGGCCCGGCTTCGGATGGGACCATGGAAGGCAGGGATGAGAAGGGCTTGAAAATCTCTTGTTACTCGATCTTCCTGGCGTCCGGCGCCCGCTATTCAATTTTCAAACAATTCATTTTTCTAAGCGCTGTTGAATATTGAGATGGCAGAGGCGGCAAGAAAACGGACCCACTAGCACGGCCAATCAGTAGAGCCCCAGCTCTCGTCGATGCTGGACAGTTATAATCCCGAAAGAGGGAAGAGAGAGAGGCCGTGCGCCGTGGGTGGGTTTCCCTCGTCTTGTTAACCGGGTGCATTGATGGCCTTGTCCGGGTTCTTCCGCGATGCAATATTGAATCGGGGGTTCTATACAGTTATCGTTGGATATTAGGCGGCAATGTTGGTGCAAAGGTTCACGGCAGCCAACGTCTCCTGGCTCCTTGCAGAGCCTATGTAGCAGAACATAGAGTGCAGTAGGCTTAAATCTATAGTAAAAAGGATATTATTAAACCAATGCATAAGTTTAGTAATATTAGCCTATATATATATATATATATATAGTTAGGTAATATAAACTAAAGTTTTACTAGATATATATTTTATAAGTTATATATTAAGAGAGTACTTTAAAATACTCTTTTAAGTATTATAAAGTAATATAATTAAGAATTAAAAAAGTAATAATAATATTTGTAATAAATAGAAATACTTACTAAAGTAAAGTTAATTTTATATAAATAAGATTTATAAAATATATAGTATTTACTAGAGAAAATTACTATTAAATATAAAGGCCTAGGCTTAGGCTTATTTAGCCTAAAGAGTACACAAAATACTATTTATTTAGAACTAAGGAGGGAAAAAGGAAGTTTCCCATAATAGATAAAAAGTCTATATATAAAGGGCCTAGTAGGGGCCCACTAAAGGAGTACTAAGTAGGGACTAGGTAAGTAAGTATAGGTAAAGCCTAGGCTAATATTATCTAAGTATAACTTATAATATTACCCCCCTCCCCCCCCTCCTATTCTAGGGGGGGTAATAACTAAGTTACTATTATTTAATATAATATTCCTATATCTCTCTTTAAATTATATTAGAGCTATTATTTTTATTATTATAATTATTAACTTTTATATTAAGTTTATATATTTAATTTATTTTATAAAAGTCTCTCTTTATTATTCTTTACTTATTTAATAAAACTTTACTATTAGAATATTTTTAATTTCTTATTTAATTTTATTATTATTATTTATAATAAAAATAATTATATATTTACTCTAATTTATTTAAATAAGGGGTTATTAATAATTCTCTAAAAGAGATTTATATAGAATTTTAAATATATAAAACCTAGTATATTAAATTCTATTATAAGGGGAAATATTATTTATATTACTTTATATTTATAATATAATTAAGAGAGTTTTTTACTTAATTATAGGAATTTATAATTAATTATATTTAATTATACTTTATTATTTACTTTATACTTTTTTACTAATAATTATTTCTTATTAATTTAATTTTTACCTCTTTATTATATAAATATTATTTTTATATAAATAAACTTTATAATTAATTTAATTTAATTAATTAATTATTAAATTATTATTTCTTTATTAAAGAGTATCTTAATAATTCTTTTTATTACTAGAATTAAACTAATATAATATTTATACTTTATAAAAAAGAGTATTATTTTAATAGAGTTATATTACTAATTATAAAGTACTTTTTAAATAATAAATAATAAGTTCCCCTAATTATTCTAAAATTAATATATAAAGGCCCTTAATATAATTTAAATTTCCTAGTTATATTATTCTATATTATTATTTATTTATAAATAATACTTAGTACTTAGTAAATAAATTATACTTATTAACTTATAAAATTCCTTTTTAAAATAATTTATTCAATTTAATTCCCTATTATTAATAATAAATTATAATATTTTATAAAAATAATAATAATAAATAAAGAATTACTAAGTATAAGTTTTAGCCTCTATAGTATTTATCTCTTTTAGAATTAGAGATTTACCTAAGTAGTTTATAATAATTTAAAGATAATAATTCTTTCTCCTCTTTATTAGAGGGAGGTTAGTAATAAAGTTTATAAAGAAGTCTAAGTATAATTAATTAAATACTAGGAGAGGCTTTAGGAAACCCCTCTTAGCCTACTTCTAAATATAAATCCCTTTATATATATTATAATTTCTTATAAATTATTATATAATTTAGGATTATTCTAATTAATAAAATCTCTTATTTATAATTTCTAAAGTATTATTCCTTCCTAAGTAATTTATAATACTAGAATTATAGAATTCCTATATTAATTTTATTTTAAATTTATTTAAGGAGTAATTTATATTATTATTATTAGGAATTTATAATTCCCCCTAAAATATTAACTTACCTAAAGTATTTATTTTATATTTTATAATTTATATTTTAAAATAAAAATTTAATAAGAAATTATAATTCCCCTAGTAAATAATTATATAGACTTATTAATACTAGGTATTCTCCCTTATAATATAATTCTAAAGTTCTTAGAAATTAAATTTATTATTAAAGATCTAAATATTATTAACTCTTATATAATTTACTTAAGGCTTATTAAGTTAAGTACTATTAAGAATAATTTAAATTATTTATTCTTATTATTAATTATTATTCTAATTCTTAAGAGTATTCTACTCTTAGTATAAGAAAGTATTAGGAATTATTACTTAAGTATTAAATTAATATTTAAAGTAAAAATTATACTTAGTTAATTCCTTAGCCTATTAATTCTACTTTTTTATAAAGTATTACTTTTTTATAAAGTACTTAAAACTCTTATAATTTATAAGTACTTTAAATTTCTTAATACTCCTTAATTTTACTTTTTATATTCTTAAATAGAATAATATTATTAAAAGTTCCTTATTATAAATAGGGTAATTATATTTAATAGGGAAGAAGTATTATAAATAAAAAGTTACTAAGTACTTAGTACCTTATTTATTTTCCTAGGTTAATATACCTCTTAATATAAAATTAAAGTAATTTATCTCTATTATTATTAAAGTATTTAAATTAAATTAATAGAGTACTAATTCTATTATAAAGAGTTACTTTAGTTCCTAGAATATTTACTACTACTCTAATACTTATTTAAAGAGAGTATTCTTCTTTATTAACTTTATTAATAGTTGTATAATTATATTATATTATAGTATAAAGACTTTATAATAATTAAATCTAGGATTAAGTTTATATAAATACTTTATATTACTAAAAATAATTATATAAATATTTTATAATATTTAGGAATACTTTATTAAAGAACTTATTAGAATAATTCTTAAAGTCTTTTTAGTATTATAATTATAATTATAATTCTATAAATTATTTCTTTTTATAACTTTATATTTAAAAAATAATCCTAATATTAATTTATTAAATAATAATCTCCTTAATATATTATAATATATAGTTTTATATAATAGGATTAAGTATATTCTATTCCTAAGGGAATAATAAATTAAAAATAACTCTTTATTAGATCTATTAGAATTATAAAGAATTTACATAGAGTAATTCTAATTATAAAGTTTCCTCTCTAGTTATTATTATTAATTTATAAAGCATAAATTAATAATTATATAATAATTCTCTCTCTCTTAATTAGGTAAATAATTTTAATTATAATAAGAGTTTATTATAAGAGTCTTAGGCTTTTTAGAAATAAGTTAATAATTAATTTATTAATTTATAATATATAGAGTAATTATAAAGTTTGTTTAAATTTTGAATAATTATTTTAATTATATTTAGTTTTATTATTCTTAATTCACTTATTATAAATAAGAAGAATTTAATAGAGAATAAAAATAAATATTTTAAATTAATATATAAGTCTTAATAATTATAATACTCTCAATTTATATTAATAGAAATAGAGAATTAAGAGATTAATTATACTATATTATTAGTAGTAGGATTAATAATAGGGAATTTCTCTTTCTAAAACTAAAAATAACCCTTTTATAGGTTGTAGAGAGTATTAAATTTATATATTTATAAGGATAAATATTTCTCTTTATAATATATTTATTTTCTCTTATTAAGTTTATAATACTTTACTAAGTAATATTAGTATTACTTTTAAGTTTTTTAGTAATACTTAAATAAATATAATTATTATAATAATACCCATGAACTAGCTACTGTGCAGAGTGAAGCCCAGAGCCCAGCTATTTAGCGGGATTATGTAACTGCTTTCAGCTATATATTTAGCTTAATACTATAATCCCTACTATATTTAAATCTCTTATTAAGTATCCCATAATTAAATATATTTATTTTATATATATAAAGATATATATAGGGCACTATTTAATAAAGTAATTACCCTTAGAATACTAATACTAATTAGTAGTAAAATACCCTAAATTATATTACTCCAAATACTATAAATTAATAAGGTTAAATAGGAAGAGATAATAGAATTCAAATCCCTTAATTCTATTAATTTTAGTCCATATACCTAACTTATTATACTACCTAGAGCCACTAATACTAAGAAGCTACTAAAATAGCTTAATATTAAATTCCCCTGTGTTTATTATATATTGAAACCACCTAATATTAACTTATTTAAAGCCCTTATTAATTATAGTAATACTTAAGAAGAAAAAAAAAGAAAAATAATAAAAATATAATAAGAGAACTTCTTAAATTCCTTATTATAAACTTAATCTTTATTAATTATTATATTTACTTAAGTATTATTAGAAAACTTAAAAGTAATATTAAACTTAATTAGGGAATTATAATTTAATAAGAGAAACTAAATAAATTATAGAGAGAAATATTTATCCTTATAAAACTATATAAAACTATAAATTTAGTAATCTCTAGTACTTATAAAAGGGGTATTATAAGCCTTAAAGAGAGAAATTCCTTATAATTAACTTAACTACTAATAATATAGTATAAGTAATCTCCTAATTCTCTATTACTATTAATATAAGTTAGGAATATTATAATTATTAAAACCTATTAAAACCTTATATTAATCCAAGATATTTACTTTTATTCTCTATTAAATTCTTCTTATTCATAGTAAATAAACTAAGAATAATAGAGTTAAATAAGGCTAAGATAATTATTTAAAACCTAAATATACCTTATAAGTACTCTATATATTATAAACTAATAAATTAATTATTAACTTATCCCTAAGAAGCCTAAAGCTCCTATAATTAGCTTTTATTATCTCTAAAATTATTTACTTAGTTAGGAGAGAGAATTACTATATAATTATTTATTTATACTTTATAAGTTGGTAATAATAATTAGAGAGGAACCTTTATAACTAGAATTACTCTACTTAAATCCTATAAATTCTCTATAGTCCTAGTAAATTTAGTAAAGAGTTATTCTTAATTTACTAGTCCTATTATAATAACACCCATAAACCAGCTACTACGCAGAGCAAAGCCCAGAGCCCAGCTATTTAGCGGGATTATATAACTACTTTTAGCTATATATTTAACTCAACACCATAATCCCTACTATATTTAAATCTCTTATTAAGTATCCCACAATTAAAAATATTCATTTTATATATACAGAAATATATATAGAGTACTATTTAATAATATAATTACCTTAGAATACTAATACTAATTAATAGTAAAATACCCCAAGTTATACTACTCTAAATACTATAAATTAATAAAATTAAATAAAAAAAGATAATAGAATTTAAATCCCTTAATTCTATTAGTATTAATTTATATACCTAACTTATTATACTACCTAAAACTACTAATATTAGGAGGTTACTTAAATAACTTAATATTAAGTTCCCCTGTGTCTATTATATATTAAAACTACTTAATACTAACTTATTTAAACCCCTTATTAATTATAATAATACTTAAAGAGAAGAGAAAAAGAGAAATAAAGAAAATATAATAAGAGAACTTCTCTAATCCCTTATTATAAACCTAATCTTTATTAATTATTATATTTACTTAAGTATTACTAGAAAGTTTAAGAGTAATATTAAATTTAACTAGGGAATTATAACTTAATAAGAGAAATTAAATAAATTATAGAGAGAATTATTTATCCTTATAAAACTATGCGAAACTATAAATTTAGTAATTTCTAGTACTTATAAAAGGGGTATTATAAGCCTTAAAGAGAGAGATTTCTTATAGTTAATATAATTACTAGTAATATAGTATAATTATTTCCTAATTCTCTATTTCTATAAAGTATAAACTAGGAGTATTATAATTACTAAAACCTACTAAAACCTTATATTAATTTAAAATATTTACTTTTATTCTCTATTAAATTCTCCTTATTTATAGTAAATAAGTTAGGAATAATAAAGCTAAATAGAGCTAAATAATTATTTAAAACCTAAATAAACCTCGCGAGTACTTTATATATTATAAGCTAATAAATTAACTATTAGCTTATTTCTAAGAAGTCTAAGGCTCCTATAACTAGCTCCTATTATAATTAAAATTATTTACTTAACTAGGAGAGAGAATTACTATATAATTATTTATTTATACTTTGTGAGTTAGTAATTATAATTAGAGAGGAAGTTTTATAATTGGAATTACCCTGCTTAGATTCTCTAAATTCTCTGAATCCTCTATAGTCCTAGTAAATTTAATAAAGAGTTATTCTTAATCTATTATACTCTTAGGGATAGAATATAATTAATCCCACTATATAGAGCTATATAATCTAATATACTAAGGAAGTTATTACTTAATAAATTAATACTAGGATTATTTTTTAAGTAGAGATTTATAAAAAGAAGTAATTTATAGAGTCTTAATTATAATTATAATATTAGGAAGACTTTAAAAATTATTCTAGTAAATTCTTTAATAAAGTAACCCCTAATATTATAAAATATCTCTATAATTATCTTTAATAATATAGAGTATTTATATAAATTAAGTCCTAAAGAATTACCTAGTAATTAAAAAATATAGCTACTTAAGAGGAGTATTACTTCTAAATTTAGAATAAGATTAATTAATAATAAAGGAGAGGAGGTAAGTTTATTATACTATTTAATAATTAAGATTTTATTAATAATATTATAGGAAATAATTATTAAAGGGTTTAGCTTAAGATTAATTTAGGCCTTTAATAAAAACCCTTAAGAGATTATAATAAGGAAGAGTAAGAATAAGAGTAATTAGGAAATTAAGAATATAAGTATTAAATACTCCTAGTACTTCTACTAGTATCTCTACTACTACTACTATAAGTACTACTATTCTAGTAGAGTGCTTCTCTATAGCCTTGAAACTCTCTAAAGCCTTAAAACTAGTAGAGTCCTCCTTTAACTTAGTATTTTATAGACCTTACTAAGTTATATATTAATAAGATAAAGTATAGTAATAAAAGTACTAATATTCTTAATATAAAACTTTATATATTTTAGAATACTTACTTTAGAGTTAGAATTATAAAAGCCTAAATAAAATTTAGAATCCTAATAATATTAAAAAGTAGAGTTCTAAAGCATTATTATAATATAATTTACCTAATTAATATTAAAAGAGGCCTTATAAGTAATAGAATTATTTAGAAATCAAAAGTTAAATTTAAAATAAATAAATCTTAGTAGGTAAATTTAGTTAAGTAGAATATAATATTAATAATTTATATTATAATTAATAATCCTACTAAAATAAAGCTTAAAGTACTTAATATACTTATTAATACCCTTACTAAATTCTAATTAGCCCTTAGAGAAGCCTATTAAAATAATAAGGTTATTTAAAACTAACTCCTCTAAGGCTACTATAGTATTAAAGAGTATAAACTTATAGTATATAATTTAGTAAATACCTTTAATAATTTATACTACTAACTTTAATTAATTATTAATAATACTATTACTTTTAATAATATAAAACTTACTAGTTAATATATAATAAATTAATATTAAATAAATTATAAATATAATAATAAAAGCTAATATTAATAATTTAATTAATTATATTACCTACCTTTAAAGTAATTTCTATATTAGTGGAATAATAAGAGGTATTATATATATAAAAAGGAGAATTACTACTTATTTAATTACTTATAATATAAGAGGGATAAGGCCTATATAAAGTTTAAGAGAAACCTAGGGATTTATAATATATTATAATTAGTATATATATAATTCCTTAATATATATAAAGGACCTCC